>JAUJYZ010001516.1:390000-653213 GCA_033675265.1 Actinostola sp. cb2023
CTGCGCTTTTCAGGATTATGACTCGATGATTTACCTAACCGTATTGCCCCGCCCACTCGTCAATCATTCATAATGACGTCACTTATACTTATACAATCACTTATACAAACATTTCCAGCCTGGCAGTGCAAAGAACACTATCAAATGTCCCTACAACGGTGCCAAATAATATTATCGTTCAGCTGCGGAGTTTTTTATTTAGCTTTTCTTTTCTTATCTTATTTTAAATTACTTTACCAGACAGATCAGATGACATGAACTTATCACGCCAATCACCTTCTTACATCGTGGTTATAGATCTCTAGAGATGATCGGTCTGCTCCATATTGGTGGCTTACACCTGCGGAGTATGTTGATAGCAAAATGTGATGGAGCATTTTTTTTTGTATATTATTTCTTTTCACAATTCACAATACGCAAATCGTGGTTTGGTCTTCCTGTGGTCAGAGGAGGACTGGCCACTAGATCTCTAGAGATGATCGGTCTGCTCCATATTGGTGGCTTACACCTGCGGAGTATGTTGATAGCAAAATGTGATGGAGCATTTGTTTTGTCTATTATTTCTTTTCACAATACGCAAATCGTGGTTTGGTCTTCCTGTGGTCAGAGGAGGACTGGCCACTAGATCTCTAGAGATGATCGGTCTGCTCCATATTGGTGGCTTACACCTGCGGAGTATGTTGATAGCAAAATGTGATGGAGCATTTGTTTTGTCTATTATTTCTTTTCACAATACGCAAATCGTGGTTTGGTCTTCCTGTGGTCAGAGGAGGACTGGCCACTAGATCTCTAGAGATGATCGGTCTGCTCCATATTGGTGGCTTACACCTGCGGAGTATGTTGATAGCAAAATGTGACGGAGCATTTTTTTTGTCTATTATTTCTTTTCACAATACGCAAATCGTGGCTTGGTCTTCCTGTGGTCAGAGGAGGACTGGCCACTAGATCTCTAGAGTTGATCGATCTGCTTCATATTGGTGGCTTACACCTGCGACTTATGTTGATAGCAAAGTGGAGTATTTTTTGTCTATTATTTCTTTTCACAATACGCAAATAGTGGTTTGGTCTTCCTGTGGTCAGAGGAGGACTGGCCACTAGATCTCTAGAGATGATCGATCTGCTTCATATTGGTGGCTTACACCTGCGGCTTATGTTGATAGCAAAGTGGAGCAACTTTTTGTCTATTGCCTCTTTGTCTCTTTGGAGGGGGAAGACTCCCGTGGGGATGCTCGTCGTACCTTTTAGGGGTTAAAATCGTAGTTTGGTGCCACTTAGGGTGTTTAAACCTAAAACGACCACCGTTAGAGTTATCATGGTACCTTTTTATCCTGGTACCTTTTAGGGGTTAAAATCGTAGTTTCGTACCACTTAGGGTGTTTAAACCTAAAACGACCACCGTTAGAGTTATCGCGGTACATTGTAGGGTATTTCATAAATAAAATGTTCACCTACTTGTCAGGAAACTAATTTTCATTTAAAATTATTTGTTGCCACGCCCTCAAGGTCGAGATTCTAGTACCTTTTAGGGGTTTTTGTTAAAATTACCGACGAGCATCCCCACTACCCGGCTTTCGATGGGAGTTCCCCCGGGTATTCATAGGGCACCTCACAGGGCTCTCCCGTATCTCATGGCCTTTAAAAAATACTTTAAAATACAGCAAATAAAGTTGTCATATTGATTGAGAATTATACGTGGCTTAATGAATACAATTTTCAGATAATAATGTCTGTTTGAGGAGAGTATTTACACAGTAACCTACTATGCTGGCAGGTTGACAGGCATGCAGTCACATTTGCCTCTTCTTTTCGCTTTTCTTTTTTCAATTCAATTCAACGTTTATAAACCATATCTTTTAAAAGATCCCATTACAAAGGTGAATGCTTTAATCATCATTTCAGTTAGATATCGCTTTTACGACACGAATCCTTAAGCATGTTTAGTACTTCCTTAAACAGTGAAGTATACGCTCGTGTCTCAGCCGCCGAGTTTCCATTTAACCGGACAAATTGAGCTGAACTGTAAATATAAGCTCAAATGTAAAACTATAATATTAGATAGATAGATAGATAGATAGATAGATAGATAGATAGATAGATAGATAGATAGATAGATAGATAGATAGATAGATAGATAGATAGATAGATAGATAGATAGATAGATAGATAGATAGATAGATAGATAGATAGATAGATAGATAGATAGATAGATAGATAGATAGATAGATAGATAGATAGATAGATAGATAGATAGATAGATAGATATTGCAGCTAAAAGCAAAGCTGAATTGTGTAAAACTTCACAATAAGTTTGAATAAAATAATAATAATAAATAATAATAATAATAATAATAATAATAATAATAATAATAATTAATAATTGAATAAAATGTACATATATAACTGAACTGAACGCACCTGTGGAGAAAGATGGCGGCTGCTTTAGCTTGAGTGTTATATTCAAGAAATTCACTTATCGATTGTCAGACGGCAATGTAAATAAGATGACTTGTCTTGATGGATGGATTGTACACAGGACGATTTTTAGCGGCGCAACGTTTTACGATGACATGTTTCCACAACGAAGACTGTGCTAAAAATCGCCCAACACTCCATGTTAAATAATCTTAATTGTTGAGCGAAAAATCTTCGTTAATTTGTCCCGTGTAATATCACCTTCAATGGCAGATATTTAATGATTATGTGGTTGTCCAATATACCTCGATTATAGTACTGCATGGTAAACGAGGGTCAGCATTTGAATAACCATTCAATTCATTTATTAACCTTAAGTCTAGATTTGCTACCAGTCTTTATCAAGTATACTTGAAAAAACGCGCGATCAAACCTTGAAGATTCGTTGGAAGTTCATTTTTGGAAATGTACAAAACATCAATTTCCAATGAATTTCCAAGAGCGCGCTTCGTTCCAATGAACAACCAGGCCTAGATGTAACTCCCATACGTAATTAGAGGCGTTTTCGTATGAGTTGGAAAGTTACGGTGACGTGCTGTATATTATTGAAAGAGTTTGATTGGATGAGATGCATCTGCTCGCTTTTTGATTGGTTCAGAAAGAAAGCCATTTGAGTGTCACGGTACCGTGCCGTATTGAAAGAGTTTGATTGGATGAGATGCATCTGCTCGCTTTTTGTAGTTCAGAAAGAAAGCCATTTGAGTGTCACGGTACCGTGCCGTATTGAAAGAGTTTGATTGGATGAGATGCATCTGCACGCTTTTTGATTGGTTCAGAAAGGAAGCCATTTGAGTGTCACGGTACCGTGCCGTATTGAAAGAGTTTGATTGGATGAGATGCATCTGCTCGCTTTTTGATTGGTTCAGAAAGAAAGCCATTTGAGTGTCACGGTACCGTGCCGTATTGATAGAGTTTGATTGGATGAGATGCATCTGCACGCTTTTTGATTGGTTCAGAAAGGAAACCATTTGAGTGTCACGGTACCACAGGGTTCCCACTCAAGGTTTCCCACATAGATCTTTTGCTTGATTTTGTTCTCTCAAAATGTTTTGCTAATTCAATTTTTAATTGCGATAAGACATTTAATGATTAGTTGGTTCAATAAAAACGTCTACAGTTTAAATAATCGTTATGTGATGTCGAATAGGCGACATGTTTACTCTGCTTATATTACTTTTAGCGCGGCAGCTGGCGTTAAAATGGTTTACAGGAAGAAAGTCTCGGTTTTGAATCAAAGGCACTCGTTGGCCAACTCGTGGATTACCACCCTAAAGTTGTGAGCCTGCGATGTACTTCAGCGGCAACGTAATGAAAGATGTCATCCCTATAACTCGTGGATTACCACCCCCTCCCCCAAAGTTGTGAGCCTGCGATGTACTTCAGCGGCAACGTAATGAAAGTTTACAGTCGAGTGAGTGATCCCAAAATTGTCCCACTGTCATCCCTATAACTCGTGGATTACCACACCCTCTCCCAAAGTTGTGAGCCTGCGATGTACTTCAGCGGCAACGTAATGAAAGTTTACAATCGAGTGAGTGATCCCAAATTGTCCCACTGTCATCCCTATAACTCGTGGATTACCACACCCTCTCCCAAAGTTGTGAGCCTGCGATGTACTTCAGCGGCAACGTAATGAAAGTTTACAATCGAGTGAGTGATCCCAAAATTGTCCCACTGTCATCCCTATAACTCGTGGATTACCACACCCTCTCCCAAAGTTGTGAGCCTGCGATGTACTTCAGCGGCAACGTAGTGAAAGTTTACAGTCGAGTGAGTGATCCCAAAATGTCCCACTGTCATCCCTATAACTCGTGGATTACCACCCCCTCTCCCAAAGTTGTGAACCTGCGATATACTTCAGCGGCAACGTAGTGAAAGTTTACAATCGAGTGAGTGATCCCAAAATTGTCCCAATGTCATCCCTATAATTCGTGGATTACCACCCCCAATTCGATTACCAATTCGATTACCACCACCAATTCGTGGATTACCACTTCCGCCAAAGTTGTGAACCTGCGATGTATTTCAGCGGCAACGTAATGAAAGTTTACAATCGAGTGAGGTATCCCAAAATTGTCCCAATGTCATCCCTATTATTCGTTGATTACATAATCCACGAGTTAAATACGTCAGTGTATATACGCTTAGCGTGACCACCGTGCATGACCACCGTGCGTGACCACCGTGCGTGACCACCGTGCACGTTTTTGTTGCGCGCGCTTTTCAGTACATGAAACGCGCGGCACGTCTTTGCAACAGTGTAATAAGGATAACTTTTTTTAAATGTCACTTTTCTGAACCTCAGACTACAGTTACTTTATCATATTAGAGTTAACAAAAGGAAATAAAAAAATGAGGGACACCGCCGGTGTCTTCATTCGGAGCTGTACCATAAACTTTGTAAATTTGGCCGCCATTTTGAATTCCGAGGGGAGACTGGGTATTAATAAATAGATAGCTTCTGATGGCTCTATTCAAAAGCGAAACCATGTGTTTATTGTTGTTATTCAAACTGGTCTGTGGGAAATGCTTCATTGGATTCCGGTACCTCACGGTTAAAAAACAAACGCCAATCAGAGTACTCGAACTCAGTCCCCAAACATTTGCAACAGACTTGTTTAACATTTGAAAATTCAATTCTGTTATTATTCCACAGACAACAGAATGAAAACCCTTATACGTAGTCACAACAGGAAGCCCAAGGTCGTGAATTTCATCCAATTGCCACAGAGGTTAATAAAGCCAGTCTAGCTAAGGTAAACCGTTTATTTAAAAAAATGTTTAATTTTATTAGTATTTTAATACTAATAAAATTAATTAATTAATTAATTAATTAAATTAATTATGATTAATTTAAAAAAAAATGATTGCGCGTGTACATAAACCTAAAAATAGAACTCTAAGAAATTCAACTTGTTTGAGCAAGAAATGCTAAGTTTGCTGATTAGAAAACCTTCATTTTAGTATTTGGATAAGTCCACGTGCAGCCACATTTCTCATTATTGATTATGTTGGATGACTTACACGTGGTATATACGAGTCATTAACAATCTCGTATCCAGGCTCTTTTCCTCATTCCCAGTCGCTAAGAGCCTGGGTACAATTGAATGTTACTTCGTACTCCGAAGTTATATTTATATAAATTATCTCCGATGATATGGAATTAATTTCGGATTTTTCTCGGCTGCGTCCGAAGGGTTACCGAGAGGCTTCCGAACAAAGTCGTAAATGTAGGTCATATCGGAATAGCAGCCGAATTTTGATCTGGTGATTACTAAGTTTCTTCTTGCACGACGTACAAATGTCTCGGTTTTTTGAATCCAATGTGCGTTAGAAGTTTTGTCGGTTGATTCCATTTCTTGACGATTTCGATGGAAATATCATCAATATCAGTTCCTTGTTTATCTAACATCCCGTACTTACTTTTGAGACGAGCTGTCTGGATGTTCAGAAAAGATGGCATCTCACTCCAAAACTCCCTCAGTTGCTTGAGCGTCAAATTGTGACCCTCGATCAAAGTAGGAGTGAAGTCCATTCCACTGTTGTTTGTAACAACTGATCCTTTATTCTTCGACGACGCAGTTACACTTCTGTGATGAGGATTGTTTGTAAGGTGCAGGTTGTTCATTACTCGTTGAATCTCTCGCTCCTTCTCTGTCTGCATGTCTAGCTGTCGTAGTTTAGGAATCACGTCCAGACGTGGTTCCCTGCTGTACGCCCGAGTCCTTCCCAAAGGCTGTACATTTTTAGGAGGCTTTCGCCAACTGGTCATTTTCCCAATTTTCCTAAGTTCATTGGATGTTCTTTTATCTTTGGCTTTGACTCCTCGATCCAAACTCAACCCAACCCTACTCCTCGAGTGGGCCTTGGGAAACACCTGTTTATGGTATTGGTTTGGGATCGTGCTTGGGGTGTGGTCGTGATGAAGTTTTTTGAAAGCATCAACAAGATCAATAGGAAGTGGTTGGTATCTGGACACTTTTCCCTCCAAGTGCAACGTTGTCAAAGACATATCCATGCTGAAGAATACAAAGCTCACATCAGGAACAAGGCTTTGTGGAGTGGAACACTGGAAATGTCCAAGGAATTTCCAAGGAATGTCCAAGAAATTTCAAAGAAATGTCCAAGAAATGTCCAAGGAATGTCCAAGGAATCTCCAAGAATGTCCAAGGAATCTCCAAGAATGTCCAAGGAATTTCCAAGGAATGTCCAAGAAATTTCAAAGAAATGTCCAAGAAATGTCCAAGGAATGTCCAAGGAATCTCCAAGAATGTCCAAGGAATCTCCAAGAATGTCCAAGGAATTTCCATGGAATCTCCAAGAAATTTCCATGAAATGTCCAAGAAATTTCCATGAAATGTCCAAGGAATTTCCAAGGAATGTCCAAGGAATGCCAAGGAATTTTCAAGAAATGTCCAAGGAATGCCCAAGGAATTTCCATGGAATATCCAAGAAATTTCCATGAAATGCCCAAGAAATTTCCAAGAAATGTCCAAGGAAATTCCAAGAAATGTCCAAGGAATTTCCAAGGAATGTCCAAGGAATGTCCAATCGTTTGGACGTTTCCAAGAATTAATTAAATCATTTAATCATCATCTTATTAATTAAAGACCATTGATTGATTGATTGATTGATTGATTGATTGATTGATTTCTAAGGGTTTGGACATTTCCAAAAATTAATTAAAGAATTTCCAAGGTGTGAAACAGTTACATCAGTAGTTGTACGTTAATACTTACTCACATGATTCCTGTTTAAAAAAAGACATTGTTTTGGGGGACTGCCAAGGCACTTTTTAGCTTTATGCGCACTTCCCTGTCAATTATTAGTCCCATGCACTTCCCGCCTCCCATGGGCTTTGGGCCTCGTTTTTTATTCAAAAGTGATCACAATTAGTTCCAAGCTCGCAAAGATCGCTCGCATACAGTAGCCATTTCCCCTCTCATTCCCGCGTGATTCTAATATAATATAACAAGCCAATGTGAATAAACTGAACTGAACTGAACTAACAAGTTTTTTGCCTGCTCTGGCATACGGTATGTCGATGATTAAAGGTTTCTCGAGAGACTTTTAAAACTTGTTCATGAGCTGAACGTAGTGCTTCACGAATAAGGTCACACATAGTGTAGAAACGGTAGAAACGAACAATATTTCGATCTGTGCATGCTGTGTTCCGTGGTCAGACATGGGTCGTATGATGGCAGCATAGTGCGCCTTCATGATACCTTCGAATCGGCCACGTTGAGCTGCGTCCTTCGTAATTCAACCTCCGTTGCAAAGAAGGATGATTATCGCCCCCTCTCCCCCACATTATTATTCGTAGTATTATAAATAATTAGTCCAAAATTCCTGTTTGTGAGAGAAAATATGAAGTGGTTCTAGGCGTTCTAGGAACACCATGTATTCCCAGAATTGACTAGGGGACTAATGTTAGGATCGGTTATCTTCGTATTATACTTACTGCTACTTAACTATTAGTACTCAGAGATACAGGTCATATAGTTACTGCTACTATACAACTAGTTGGATACATCTGCCAGGACTTTTTCAGCTTACCTTCATGTAGTTGGCATGATCAAAGGATCAGACGCACTAAACAAATCGGTATCCATGGCTGAACCTTCACTGATTAAAACTGACTTTGGCCATTTACAGTGCCATTAATGTCATCATTAGGTGTATAATAGCCTTATATTTGGAGCTTAGTTCAGTACCAAGACATTGTACTCCAATCGCCTAAGTTCTCTAGCAATTAATCGCATGATTTCTTCAGTTACTAGTTGACTAAGCGGTTTACAAACCTCTCAGGTTTATTTGTTCTTCTCACTATAGGAATTTTAGGCAGCAGATTTGTTATGCAAATCTGTGATATTTGTAGAACGTCAAAGTGTGACAGTCATTATAACGTCATAACCCCTACTGTAGGTCAATATCAGGGAGTGTCAATATGCTAATCCACGAGTTATTGGGATCGGCTGTAAATCCACTAGTTTGCCAAACACCATATTTATTACTAACTACCGGCCATTAATAGACCTCTTTAGCTTGTATGCAAATTGCCCATTTCAAACCATGTGATGTAAACATGATATTCTCTGGAGAATTGTTCCTTTATATTTCTGAAATTTATTCGTTCATATTGAAAGGACTAATTATTCTCCAGAGAACACCACGTTTACATCACATGGTTTGAAATGGGCAATTTACATACGAAGCTAAAGAGGTCTATTATTATTATTACCATTAATTTTTATTATTATTAATTCGTCCACAAATGAGCCGAAAATGGCCGTGTAGATGTCATTTTTATTACTATTTTTATTACTAATTTTAATGCGTGAATACCATTATTAATATTATTAATCCAGCCACAAAGGGGGCAAAAATGTTGTGTTCACGGAGTTGCCGTAATGTTTGATTAAATGTTAAAATAAATTGAGCTTTTTCGGGTCCAAAATAAAGTGGTGGTCGAAATAACGAGGTGGTCGTAATAACGAGGTGACCGTAAGACTATGCTCCAATATATACATTATCAAAAGGTCAAATTTTAGGCAGTCTTACTTCAATGTACTTTTTACTAGTCTCTTGTTTGGGGACCATGGTCCTTCGATGTTTTGAGCTACCAGTAGCCTTTCTCATATAGCGTAAAGTCTCTGGTGAAATTGTTGGTAACTGGAGCAAGGAACGACTAGGGGGATAAAGTTCTATAGAAGAAGCGTCTTGGATGGCTTGTGCCAACATTGCCTGAGCCAACAGCGGTGCGACCAAACGTCTTGGCGTGACTTCGAGGTCAGGAAATTCTAGAATCTGTCTGTGTACGATGACGTTCCTTTGATGCAGCAATGAGCAATCGGCACAAGGACCTATAACATCGCAATACTGTCGACCAAACGCACACTTGGGCACGGGCGTCTTCGGCTCCAAGAAGAATCGAATCTTCGATTCCTCGTTCATGAATCCACCGCAATCTCCACAACGATTGTCCCTGAAAATTCTGTCTCCTAGTCTACTGTTCATTGCAATATAGTCTTGATAACTTTTCATGCTCCCACCGTGCTTGTGTTTGTACCAATACTGCAGCCCACCACTCAGTCTGTCTGATAAACTCTGAAAGCCTATCTGCTGGCGTGCTTTCAGTTGAGAATTCTTTGGTTGCCAATCAGCTTTTTTTCTGGCAGTAATTAGACTTAATTCTCTGTCTTTTTGTATGAACGGTGAATGTTGCTGTTTCTCTGTGTATGGCATAGTTTTAATAGCTCCTCAACGACGTAGCATCATCCAGACATACTCTTTCTTCCATCTCGAGCTAATGGTCCTCGAAACTCCAAATTGAAGATAATTAAAGTCTATTATTTGAACAACATTGGCGTGATTTTCTTAGTCCTTGATGATTGCTGTTGAGATGTTTTTCTCTTATCGTTTGCTCACAGTTCCTTTCTCGTAGTTTTGTTTCAAATCTTCACGCCATGTTATATATGTTTACAGTAGTTATTAATCCTTGTCCTTGACTACTAACTTAGCGATATATTTGGTAACCTAATGAGCACTAAGCGTACAATAGAGAGGTCACCCTGGCTTTTGTCATGCCACTTTGCGCATTGTTTTGATTGGACGGCGGTGGACAAACAAAATCAGTCAGGCGTTACACACGCGTTACACAAGCTTGGCCACAGGAAACCCAATTAGCCACTTTAGAAACGAGTGGAGGACTGGGAACGAGTTTTTAGAATTAATCTAATTAAGAAATGAACCTCAAGAAAGAGCATATCAGAATTAGTAAGTTTCAGGAGTTTGATAGGGTTTGGACAAGTAGTAAATGAATTACTGCAGACATCAGTTCAAAAACTGCAAAAACTGCAAAGAAATGTATACATGGATACAGGGGACGCTGGGTCCCCTGTAACCATACATATCTTTGTAAAATTTTGCGATGCTTGGAAAGCTGTAATATATATAAATTATGACCTTCATCGTTTTAAAACTACTTGATCACTCCTCTTGTTCGTTTTGTTCGCTCTATCCTGAAACAATCGACCATCTATTTGTTGAATGCATTGAATCTAAGAATTTATATTTTGAAATAAGAATTTGGCTTATGAATTTTGAACTTTAACTTCCAGAATCTAACATTAAAAATATCATACTGGGTGTTGAAGATGTCATGACAAATTACATAATATTGTTATATAAACTCTTAATATATAAAGCAAGAGAAAAAGGAAAGACACCATCCTTATGACAATTTAAGAATTTTCTAAGGTATCATAAAAACATAGAATATAAAGTGGCCAACAAAAAAAATATTATTCCAAAACACAAGAGTAAATGGAATAAATTATCTTCTGCAATGATGTAATTCTATAGACTGGCAAAAGCACAAGACAGTTTTATTGTATTGTTGTTGTTCTGTAGTGTTACTGTAGTATTATTGTAGTTTATTGCAGTATTATTGTAGCATTATTGTATTTTATTGTAGTAATATTATAGTATTATTGATTGTAATATTGTAAGCATATGCTTACAATATTACAATCAATAATACTATAATATTACTACAATAAAATACAATAATGCTACAATAATACTGCAATAAACTACAATAATACTACAGTAACACTACAGAACAACAACAATACAATAAAACTGTTTTATTGCATAAAAAAAAAAGGAGTTGCTGCAAATAAAACAAGTTGCTGGAAATAACCAATTTCATGCAAATCAAACGAGTTACAACAAATAAAACGAGTTGCTGCAAATAAAACGAGTTGCTCTTGGAAATAACGAGTTGCTGCAAATCAAACGAGTTGCTGGAAATAAAACGAGGTTGCAACAAATAAAACGAGTTGCTGGAAATAAAACGAGTTGCAGCAAATAAAACGAGTTGCAGCAAATAAAACCGGAAGTGCACAGTGATTGGTCTATTTCGAGAAATCGTGTTCTAAAAATAGCCAAACTTGTTCAAATGCCGCGACATAAATGGATGCTCCTACTTATGGGCTCCTGGTTCGAGATAACGGGACTCCACCTTAGGCTTCAGTTTTGATTACTGTGTGCATACACCCTTAGGTCAATGCCTGTACACAACCAACAAGTTTTGCTTTGAAGTCTCTTTTCATTAGAGCATAGAGTAGTGGATTCAGCAAAGATGATCCAGCGACGCTGAAAAGGGATGCTTGTTCGAGCTGAATGGGGACGAGATCAGGTCTACCAAGTACAGACACAACCACAGTCATGTACAGGACAGGAAGCCAGCTGACAAGGAAAGCAGACGCTACCACTATGAACACCTTGACCGTCTTGCCCTCGAGTGATACTCTTCTCGCTCCCTCTCGCTGCTCGTTTCTGATGCTCATTCTTTTCATCTCTATCGCGTGGGATCGTAGACGTAACCAGATACGTACGTACGCAATGACGATGGAAACGTAAGGGACGATCACGAATACCACCAAGGATACCACAATGTAGCATTTATGATACACAGACTTTCCATCGACATTCCATGCCAGTGGGATCAGCGTGAAAAGAAGAGACGTCATCCAGACAGCGATCAGGATTTTCTTGTAATACTTTTGTAGCTTGTTTTTATATCCAAAGGGGTCGATAACTGCAGTATATCTATCCCATGTCAATGCGCAAAGGTTTAATACGCCCAAAATCATAATAAAGAATACGATGAAACCTGTGGCCTTGAAGTATGTTGTTAATTGCATGGGCAGAAGCACCCCTCCAGTTAGCATGTCCGATACAGCTAGTGACACCACAAAGTAGTTGGTAAAAGTCCTGAGTTCCCGGATGACAATCACCATGGTGATGACTGCAACGTTTGCTGTCACCACGAGAACACATGTTACGATCAGAGCTTCTTCCATCTAAAAAAGAAGTGGAATTTAAATAAGGCATATAAGGTGATAGAAATGAACCTCGTTTTTATGTACACATTTAAAATAGTAATAATGATGACTTTATTTTCAGAGGGTGGCGGCACTAAATATACACGGTCTATTGTTTGGGAGGTTCGTGGTTAAAGTCCCGGCCAGATGAATACTCATGTAGGGTCTTAAAATAATCGAGGAGAAGGTGCTGCCTTTGTAATTTCATCTACAAATAGTTAGACCTTCGTGTGGCTCGATTTTTTCTATATAGTGTCCTCGATTCTTCACGATCAAGTCTACCACTGCAAAATGATACTTCAGCTACATACGTTTTTAGTCTGGAACAGGCTACCTATTTTCGCCATTTTGTCTGGAACAGGGTCGCAAAAGGATCTTTCTTTTGTCTGGAACAGGTCCAGGGTCTGAGAGACTCAGCGGCTAAACCCCATCCTAAATTTATGGGAGTAACCTATCCCCCCGGGATTGGATCATTAAGAGATACAGTATCTCATACCTCGGATCGGGATTACAGAAAGTGGGATCGGAATCCATAGATTATCCCTGCACTGGGAACGGGTATCATGCATGAGATCAGGGATCCAAAAAATCGTAAAAATACATGCTCAATGGCGAAAAAAACATGCCTTAATTGGCACGACCCTGACTGAAGTTCTCTCCTTCGCATTGTTACTTATTTTATAATTGTGTCGATGTTTCACGACTTTACAGACTTAAATAAAATGTAGATGTAGGTAGATATAGATGTTACGCGCACTGCTGGAGAGAGGGGGTTAAAACTGCGCACCTTCGAGCGCTTTTTACATGATATTGGGCAACCACTTCCCGCGTTATCGAAGTAAAACATTATCTTTACCTTTGCTTGCTTTAAGAATGTAGAGATCTCGCCAGCTAGCCTTTGCCTCTCTTGTACCTCTTCGATTCTGTAGTGAAGATTAATCTCTATATGCCAACTTGGATCTCAACACAGAAGATGACGGGGGCACTTAGATTAAAGAAGCAACAGATAATAGAGACGTTATTAAATATTTAGTACTCTTCTGGTTCTGGTTCGTATTTTAACAACGAAACTTCATTGAACAGAAGCGCCCAACACAGAAGATGACGGGGGCACTTAGATTAAAGAAGCAACAGATAATACAGACGTTATTAAATATTTAGTTCTTCTGGTTCTGGTTCGTATTTTAACAACGAAACTTCATTGAACAGAAGCTCCCAACACAGAAGATGACGGGGTCACTTAGATTAAAGAAGCAACAGATAATAGAGACGTTATTAAATATTTAGTTCTTCTGGTTCTGGTTCGTATTTTAACAACGAAACTTCATTGAACAGAAGCTCCCAACACAGAAGATGACGGGGTCACTTAGATTAAAGAAGCAACAGATAATACAGACGTTATTAAATATTTAGTTCTTCTGGTTCTGGTTCGTATTTTAACAACGAAACTTCATTGAACAGAAGCTCCCAACTTGTACGCAACTTCACACTGAGTTTTTCCAAGATCTCCTTTAAATATATAACTCATAAGAGCATCTTGTTTTAACTTAATATTTGAGTAAGCAGACATGTGTCTATAACAGTTTTGGTTTCATTACAAAACCATTGTGAAAGCGATCGGGTGAATGATCAAACTGCTGAGTTTATTGGCCTCGTAGATAATTAGATTTTGCTCTACCAAGACAAAATTGATGACTTTTGCGCCCGAGTTGCAACGCCCGTCAAATTTACTGTTTCAAACTCATTCAAACTCATTTCTATCATGTTGGTTTTAAACGTACTTCTGAATCGATCGCGTTTTTCTTCGGATTTTTTTTCGGATTTTTCTCGAATTTTTCGCGTATTTCCCCCGCATTTTTCTAGATTTTTTCTCGGATTTTTGTTTGGATTTTTCTCGGATTTTTTGGATTGTTCTCGGATTCTTCGAAGTTCGAATAATTATTCGCAAATCATCAACAATCGCTGACGGTACGAGTTTCCGACTCCAGCAGAATATGCAGTAGTAATTTGAATTTGACGGGTGTTGAAACGTCGGCAGCGAAAAGCCCTCATTTTTGATTAATTTGGTCATAACAGTTTTTAAACTAGAAGTTATTGTCTAAATGAATAAAACAACGTACGAGGATCTATTGCTCTTAAATTTAATATATAATATAGTGTCCCTAAATATACAGTACCGAATAACCTTATTGTTACCTTAAAAATTGATTAAGGTAATTCTTAAACAAAGGATAACTTCAAATTCTAAAATTTCAGTCAGGTTTCATTATATTTTTTATTGGGAATTCGTTCTGATGAAGGCCATATATAAAAAGCAAGCCAGAGTCAAAATATACTTTGTAAACTGAAAGGACAACAATTGTTTGATTGAACCAATACGGCTAATTCAGAAAACGTTGTCGGCGACTTCAAGCCTACGCGACTAGACCGAAAGGGAGTATGGGTAGATATGATAATTCACTTGCATGCTTTTCGTATTTGGTGACAATGGCAGGTGAATCTGTAAATGTATGCCTACAAGGAAACAGAAGCAGATATGATTCATATTCCGTGAGAGACGTTCCTTTTTGATAGTGTATTTATAGACTCATTGATTTTTACCCATGCTCCTTTTCGGTCTAGTCGCGTAGGTTTGAAGTCGATCGCCGACAACGCTTTCTGAATTCGATTTGCATCATGGGTCGATATCAGTGACGTTTTTGTCACTCGTTGATACTGGGGAAATCTGCGATACGTGCTCTAACTGTGCACCAAATGTCATGCTATTATGTACAATACTGACAAAAATTACACATATCTTGGAGTATGATACGTGATTTGTGATCACATTTATTATGGAAATCTGCGATACGTGTGCTCTAACCGTGCACCAAATCTTATGCTATTATGTACAATACTGACAAAAATTACACATATCTTGGAGTATGATACGTGATTTGTGGTCACATTTATTATGGAAATCTGCAATGCGTGCTCTAACTGTGCAGCAAATGTTATGCTATTATGTACAATACTGACAAAAATTACACATCTCTTGGAGTATGATACGTGATTTGTGGTCACATTTATTATGGAAATCTGCAATACGTGCTCTAACTGTGCACCAAATGTTATGCTATTATGTACAATACTGACAAAAATTACTCATCTCTTGGAGTATGATACGTGATTTGTGGTCACATTTATTATGGAAATCTGCAATACGTGCTCTAACTGTGCACCAAATGTCATGCTATTATGTACAATGCTGACAAAAATTACACATCTCTTGGATTATGATACGTGATTTGTTGTCACATTTATTATGGAAATCTGCGATACGTGTGCTCTAACTGTGCACCAAATGTCATGCTATTATGTACAATGCTGACAAAAATTACACATCTCTTGGATTATGATACGTGATTTGTTGTCACATTTATTATGGAAATCTGCGATACGTGTGCTCTAACTGTGCACCAAATGTCATGCTATTATGTACAATACTGACAAAAATTACACATCTTGGAGTATGATACGTGATTTGTTGTCACATTTATTATGGAAATCTGCAATACGTGCTCTAACTGTGCACCAAATGTCATGCTATTATGTACAATACTGACAAACATTACACATCTCTTGGAGTATGATACGTGATTTGTGGTCACATTTATTATGGAAATCTGCGTCTTAGTTTTATTGTATTTAGGAAGGGGTATTAACTGGAACCACAATTCCACCTGTTTGGGAGATATACACCCATACTGCTTGCGCATAACCAACAAGTTTTGCTTTAAAATCTCTTTTCATGAGAGCATAGAGTAGTGGATTCAGCAAAGATGATCCAACGATGCTGAAAAGGGATGCTTGTTCGAGCTGAATGGGGACGAGATCAGGTCTACCAAGTACAGACTCAACCACAGTCATGTACAGGACAGGAAGCCAGCTGACAAGGAAAACAGACGCTACCACTATGAACAACTTGACCGTCTTGCCCTCGAGTGATGCTCTTCTCGCTCCCTCTCGCTGCTCGTTTGTGATGTCCATTCTTTTCATCTCTATCACGTGGGATCGTAGACGTAACCAGATACGTACGTACGCAATGACGATGGAAACGTAAGGGATGATCACGAATACCACCAAGGCTACCACAAGGAAGTATTTATGATACACAGACTTTAGATCAGCATTCCATGCCAGTGGGATCAGCGTGAAAAGAAGAGACGTCATCCAGACAGCGATCAGGATTTTCTTGTAATACTTTTGTAGCTTGTTTCTATATCCAAAGGGGTCGATAACTGCAGTATATCTATCCCATGTTACTGCGCAAAGGTTTAACACGCCCAAAATCATAATAAAGAATACGATGAAACCTGTGGCCTTAGCATATTCAGATAACAGCAACGGAATAAGTACCCCTCCAAATAGCATGTCCGATACAGCTAGTGACACCACAAAGTAGTTGGTAAAAGTCCTGAGTTCCCGGATGACAATCACCATGGTGATGACAGCAACGTTTGTTGTCACCACGAGAACACATGTTACGATCAGAGCTTCTTCCATCTTAAAAAGAAATAAAAACCGTCTAAACTTTGGAATACCCCACCACACATATACACACAACATTAGAACCTATTGTATTTTTTTGACATATGTTCATTTTTTAAATGAATGAATGCCTTAAATATATCGTTATTTAGCTGTGCAGAGTTCGAGAGTCTCACCGGAATCGATCTTTTTTTTCGTATTTTCGCCTTCTTTTTTGGCGTGTTTCTTGTTTGTTTTCCTTATCTATTTTCCTTTTCTTTTAGTTTTATGTTTTTTTCATTTTTATCGGATTTGTCTTTTTGAGTGATTTTGGAATAAAAAAGGTTTTGATTAGTTTTCGACAAGGCAATGCACAGGAACCCCACTATGATATCAAAATCGTTGCAATCTGGACGGGCATTAGGATTTTAAAACGATACCTTGACTGAAGGTCTGATTACATCTAGGATCATTCAAACAAGTACGTGAATACGAGTATAAAACCACAGTTCTGTGTCCTTAATTGAGGGATTAGCACATCGTGTCTTGCGAAGTCGAATAAGACGGCAATTTTGGACTGGGGAAGGCACTTAATCAGTTTGGAATTTTTCGTGAGAAATCTTGTACTCTTTACTCCTCAGAGTGTTCAGTGTGTAGTCGAAGACGAGAACTGAGATCTTCAAACTTGAGGGAGCTGTTCCAGAACTGAGACATTTGCAGCCGAGACACATGGAAGCCTTGAAAGCCTTTATCAGTTATACAAACTTGAAGTTGAACTGTTGCAATTGTAAAGCCGTAAAATCATTACAAACCCAGTGGATAACAAATCCAGATGTCAATTGAAAGCAACGATCGAAGCTTTTAAGCTAAAATTAAAATTACCCAAAATTACCCATGTACAGTATGCCATTTATATCTAACTTGAAGATGAATTGGACTTGAATTTGCATTATTGCATTGGTGTATTGATTGTCATTGACATTTCATTCTTTATTGGTTTTTATGAGGCCTCAAACTTGGCCAGTAACTATCAATCTTTATTTGAAGCAAGTATTTGAAAAGCAAGGTCTAGGAAAAGGGCCGCTTTCTAGCAGCGAATATCATTCCAACTCATAGACCGAATGCAATAATGGCGTCCAATTTCAATTGCCATTGTTCTGGACTGACTAGCCTCTCATTCAAGTGAAAATGCTTTTGTGTTTCCACATGAACACGAGGCTAGTCAGTCCAGAACATGGCAATTGAAATTGGACGCCATTATTGCATTCGGTCTATATACATGTGATACAAACTTCCAAATCAACACTCCCACAGTGATCCCAATTCTTCAGTGTGTATTCAAAGCTTCGATATTTCATGTACACCAGCTCAATTCCCAACAGGGCACGAGTGTACCTTGCTTACAATTTAGAATCATGTGAATGACAAATGCCATGAAATACTATCCAATTTCGCACGGTTATTTCAGTGAGACGACATTATCGGAAAATAATGCAGCCTCTCTGTAGATCAAAACGTAGAGAATCGATGGCGACTAGGCTGACGATCGTTACATTGGAAAAATTACTATCATGCGACGTTTTGCTCTATTTCAGTAATTATCAGGATAAAAGACGAAATACGACTTACCAAAACACTCTTTATGTTTTATATACTTTATGCATGTAGGTCAGTCTCGTTGCTGAATGGGCTACTTTACTCTACTTTATGTGTTTTAGAATCCTATAACTTACCTTTATCAGGGTTTTTGTTTTGTACAGTTGGTGATTTAAATATCGTCAGTATTGTCAACTTTCTTCTCAATAATTATAAACTCAAGCAGGTGGATAGGAAGGTTATAGTAGACTAATAATACTCGAATAATTGGAGTGACCATCCAATCATTTATTCGATATTCAAGATGTATTTTGATTAAATGTGTTTATCATGTGAAGCTTATAAAATAGTAAATCATCTTTTGAAAACGCGGTAGTCTACTCGGCGAACTTCAATTCATCATCATCATCATGACCATTAAATGCAAATTCGACGTCTGAAGTGGGCTTCACGTGTCAGCTGTCACGTGTAGTATCCCATAAATATATGCGACCTCAACCTGCTGAAGTGCTAGAAATTCTCCAGCCAATGATAGTAGGATAACAGTGAAACGAGGAAAGGCCTGGTACTGGCCAGGTTACTAAGGTCACTATGACTATTGGAATTGCCAGCTTCCAAGCTGCGAGACAGAGCCGGAACGTTTTTGGAAAAAATAGGTTTGCAAAGGATCATGGCAAAATGCACTGAGTCGCCATCTTTTTTCTTACAGTGGATTTCATTTAATGGCGACTTTCTTTGGCATTTTTTTCGAGCATTCTTAATCTTGACAATCTACACTGGACAATGAAACTAACTCTTCCAATTCAGATCTTCTGTAATCTCATTTCAAGAGAGCAATTTCAAGAGAGTTTTCGATTCACCAAAGACGACCCAGCAATGTTTGCGATTTGCTGATTCGTATTGCCGAGTTTTTGTCTTCGCCTCATTCCTCTCCCGTCCCTGCTAGGAACGCCTGCTTGCAAGCTATATACAGATAGACGTCTGGTGTATCATACAACTAAGTGTGACACCAATTGACAGCGGCATACAAACTATCTAAAATTTTAAAGTGCAACCGAAGTGAAATATTTTATTGCATTTTATATTATAGATTATTGAAAGAAATAATGCTATCATAAAGATATTTTTGTAAAATGGTTGCTTTCTAAGATATTCAAGAAAAACATGTTGCAGAGTGTGACGTCACAAGGTTTGTAAAGTACTTTGTTTCACTCAAATCCTCTAAATTTATTTTGACTTTTACACTGGAAAAAGAAAAGCACATGAAACAACTTTTAGCTGAGTAAAAGTACACATCTTATGCCTGCGAAAAAGCTTTAAATTGTTTGATGTTCTTTTCTTTTTCCAGTGTAAAAGTCAAAATACATTTAGAGGATTTGAGTGAAACAAAGAACTTTGCAAACCTTGTGACGTCACACTCTGCAACATGTTTTTCTTGAATATCTTAGAAGGTAATCATTTTACAAAAATATCTTTATGATAACATTATTTCTTTCAATAATCTATAATATAAAATGCAATAAAATATTTCATTTCAGTTGCACTTTAACTAAATGAATAGATTTATCAGTGAAAAAAAATCGGGTCATATAGCGCATTTCACACCGTCCCAATGCGCTTTACAAACCGATGGAGGACTTTTTCGGGCTGCATATGATAGGCGCCCATGGCAGCCGAGTAACGTACAATCATATGTTATGCCTCCGATTTGAAGTAATAGCGTGATGGGTTATCCCGCACTAACTGACTGTACAATTAAAGAAATGTTTTTAAAATACTGCACGACGGAGATAGCCATTGGGCGAGTACGGTATGAAGAAATGTCGAGTTCATTATACAGTCAGCAATTGTGTATTTCAGTTGTCCATAAAACACTCTCTAACCATTTTATTATTCAAACTGAGCCACTGCAGCTGTGAAATGTTCGAATTTGTCCGCGCGCGGGCTAATTAAATGAATGTATACATAAATCAAAATTATATTTAGCTAGATCTTTCAACGCTTCCCCTGGACTATTCTCATACAAAGAAAACATGAATAAAACATGAAATTTTTGTTTATAAGTCATAACAAGGCAAATTTAGTTCATCATTTTTAAACTCTGACAACTTACCATGCTAAACCAACTTTGAATATTTAGTTTTTTGTTATTTTGTAACTATTATATTAAGTGTCCCCCTCGTAAAATAATAATAATAATAATAATAATATACATGAAAAAAATACTCGATTCTGATTGGCTTAGAGCAGTGCAGTTGAAAAGTAATTTGCACTGCAGTGCAAATTACCTTTAATATGCACTGCAGTGCAAATTACTTTTTTTTTCATGAATATTATTAATTGGTAATCATACGATTTCTCGTTCAATTTGGAATAATTTGCACTCGTGTGTTTTTCAAAGAGCTCAAATTGCACTCGCCCTACGGGCTCGTGCAATTTTGATACTCTTTGAAAAACACACTCGTGCAAATTATTTCCAAATTGAACTCGAAACCGTATGATTACCTCTACTAATAATAATAATAATAAAAATAATATATAATTATTTTTTTTTATTTATTTTATTTATTTTTTCAATAGTAATAACAATAATAATAATAATAACAAA
Source organism: Actinostola sp. cb2023 (assembly GCA_033675265.1). NCBI lineage: Eukaryota > Metazoa > Cnidaria > Anthozoa > Actiniaria > Actinostolidae > Actinostola > Actinostola sp. cb2023. The sequence goes on from JAUJYZ010001516.1 coordinate 411,076, forward strand.
AAAAAAAAATAATAAAATAATAATAATAATAATAATAATATAATATTATTATTATTATTCGGATTATTGTAAATGTTTGCGAGTTCGATTTGCATCATGGGTCGATATCACTGACGTTACTGTTACTCGTTGATACTGGGGAAATCTGCAATATACGTGAACTGTGCACCAAATGTTATGCTATATCAGTGTACAATACTGACAAACATTACACATCTCTTGGAATTATGGAGATCTGTTTCTTAATTTATTACTTGGGCTTCCTGTGGAATGCCCAAGTCTAAGATTACAGACGGTTATTCGTTTTGGTCTCCGCCAAATGTGCAAGTGGTCACCATAGCGCATGCGCATGCTAATCTTCTCTGTATCGTTCCAATTTTTGAGTATACAGAAGTTGTGGTCAGCAGCTTATCAACGAAATTCAAGATGGCAGACGTACGTAACGATAAATCAAATCACCAGCAGCATTCAAAAAGGATTTTGCCGTGCTCCCTTGCTCGAGCCAGTCGAGTCGTTCATTAATACTGCTTAGTAAATATGCAAATATCCTAGAGAATACTTTTTGGCCTTGCAATTCTGTCTGAAAGTGTATTTCTAACAGATCATCGCACAGAATTACCCATACAAATCGGTCATATCCTTAAAATAGGTTGCATTTGAAGAAACGATACACGATCCTTATTTAAATCTCAGAGTTCCCCCCTAAAATAGAAAATGTATCGAAAATTTGGTGGGAAAAGCTTTTATTGGAAGCTTATAGTGAATTTCGCGGGTTAATCTCTTAAACTAGAACCCAGTTCCCGCCCGGCCAAACGCTCGCTCCAATGTCATAAATTCCCCTTACTTCGCGGCTTATTTTATCCGTGGTAAAAAAGAAACTGGTGCTTAAATTTCTGTAGCTATAGCAATGGAGGCTAGGCTGCAAGGTCAAATTAAAATGGCAGCCGATGGAAGTGTTTTGAAGCTAAAAATCGTCTCGTAATTTGACATTTTCGACTGCTTCGCTTCGTTGGTATGAAACAGAACTTCAAGAAAAGTCGCTAGTGAACATTGGTATGGAGGAAAGGTTGATATTGGAAGCAATCCAGCTATGTCGGGGCACCAAAATTCGAGTGTTACAATTATTGTATTTCGCAAGGCTGAGCAACAGGAATCGATCGAACTGCTGGCATGATGAAATCCCATACATTTGAACACTACGGAGACCCGACATTCACCCTGAAAAAGTCGCAAGAAGACGAAAGGATATTTACAATCGATAACTTGGCAAGTAAACTTCAGTCGCAAGTATTTTGTATTCCGTTGTTACAATTTATCGTAGATCACTGGTTCATTTGTAAATGACAGCCTAAACATTGACTTTCTTCGATTTTACTGTAAATATTACGAAGATCGAGTGGCCGAGTGCCGTAATGGGAATGGGTCTAGCATATAATTAGGATAATATCCCGGATGTGACACAAATTTCTGTGCGATGTGTCTGTGGCTTAGTAAGAACTCGATCGTAATTTTATTGAGTTTGTGAAATCGTTTCTTGCAAGGTAATCGAAATGTGCTTCGCCATGCAGCTGTCAGCTAGGAGTGTGAGTGTTGAAGCTAATTACGTATGCATGCTCTACTGAGTCACGCAACGAGTGACTTAAATTCTGCAAGTAACTGTAGGCTAAAACTACTTCTGTATGATGATACAAGCTATTAGGTTTCACATTTAAAATCTATCAAAACAGCTTTATTAAGAAGCCCAAGTTCACGCTAGTAGAGCGTCTTGTTGTATTTTGGAAGAGGCATTAACTGGAACCAAAATGTTAAGGGGATATACTTTGCTAATGACCCTGTCCTACTTGCACCCAACCAACAAGTTTTGCTTTGAAGTCTCTTTTCATGAGAGCGTAGAGTAGTGGATTCAGCAAAGATGATCCAGCGACGCTGAAAAGGGATGTTTGTTGGAGCTGAATGGGGACGAGATCAGGTCTACCAAGTACAGACTCAACCACAGTCATGTACAGGACAGGAAGCCAGCTGACAAGGAAAACAGACGCTACCACTATAAACACCTTGACCGTCTTTCCCTCGAGTGATGCTCTTCTCGCTCCCTCTCGCTGCTCGTTTGTGATGTCCATTATCTTCTTGATCATTGCTGCGTGGGATCGTAGACGTAGCCAGATACGCACGTACGCAATGACGATGGAGACGTAAGGGACGATCACGAATACCACCAAGGCTACCACAAGGAAGTATTTATGATACACAGACTTTCCATCGACATACCATGCCAGTGGGATCAGCGTGAAAAGAAATGACGTCATCCAGACAACGATCAGGATTTTCCTGTAATACTTTTGTAGCTTGTTTTTATATCCAAAGGGGTCGATAACTTTACTGCGCAAAGGTTTAACACGCCCAAAATCATAATAAAGAATACGATGAAACCTGTGGCCTTGTAGTATGTTGTTGATAATTGCATGGGCAGAAGTACCCCTCCAGTTAACATATCCGATACAGCTAGTGACACCACAAAGTAGTTGGTAAAAGTCCTGAGTTCCCGGATGACAATCACCATGGTGATGACAGCAACGTTTGTTGTCACCACGAGAACACATGTTACGATCAGAGCTTCTTCCATCTAAAAAAGAAATAGAAACGCCTAAACTTTAGAATAAACCGCCACATATGTGCATAACAATAGATCTATTGTATTATGCGTCGTGTAAATTCTGTGTATATGAAATTATTAGATCTGTTCCTCTGGGCCTGGTTGTTCGACAGGCGATTAGCGCTAATCCAGGATTAAATCTTAAGAAAACTATTGATGCTAAATCCAGGATTAGCGCTAATCGACTTTCGAACAACCGGCCCCTGGTTGGTTAGCTTTTATCCACTATATTTACACAAACGGCCATTCAGCGACTTTTGTTTTTAATTTCACATGCTGATGATCTTTCAAATTACCGACGGTCCGTAATAACTTTTTTAATCAGCAGCCAAGACTCATGAATATTAAGAGAATTATATTGATCTATTTTAAGAAACATGACACCAAAACTGAAATATCACATCATCTCGTTAATTGCCTCGATTGCGCCACCGAATCCGAATCTTTTTATCCCCTTTGAAATCACCCGAACCTGTTTGTTTACACCGAGAAAACTAGGCTTGACGTCAGCGTTTATGGAAAGCGCACTTTTCGCCGTCCACACTAATACATTAGAGTTCCGTTTATAGACGTCTCCACAATGGAGAGCGTTTTGAAATTTAGCCGTTTTCCATGAAAACTACCATCGTGTCCTATCGTTTCAGTGTTGATGCAAGACCAAACGCATCGAGATGTATGCGTTTTCAGAGACGAAAACGCATTTATTTATTTATTTACAAAACTTCCACCATACAAAATAACAGGGGAAAAGAAAAAAAAAGATAATAAAAAAAAAGATAATAAGATAATTATAAGATGTATGGTGAGGGTCACACAACAGAGCTAGGCTCTACATTAAGTGCGCCCAGGTGAAACGAATGAATCCGTGCCGTGACCGTGCCGTGCCGTGCCGTGCCGTGCCGCCGTGGTTTTTCACAGTCATACGAAATCTGCTCTAGTGTGGACGGGGCCTAAAAGCACACTATAACATCTGTTTGTTATCACTGCATGTTAACACCGGATCAAAAGCGTAGAAGTTTTTGCTTCCATTTGAAGACATCTCATATTTTAGGTCGAGTATTTTAAGACGATCTTTCTTTGTAAAACCATCACCACCATACATGACAACCGCTATTGTATCAAGCTCTTCTACTTAAAAGTAGCGGCACCCTTTGAAAACGATGCAAAATAAATAAAAATAAAAATGATTGAATACACTGAACCTGCTGTATTCCCGTGATATTTGTACGATAAATATACAACGGTCATTGAAATATGACTTAACAAAACACATGTCGGATCCCACATTTTATGTTTTTATCATTATGCATGTAGCTCAGCCTCGTTGTTCTCCTGTTGAAATAAAGTCGTCTTTACTCTACTTTATGTGTTTTAGAACTTACCTTTATCTGCCAGGGTTTTTGTTTTGTACAGTTGGTGACTCAGTCAGTATTGTCAACTTTCTTCTCAATAACTATAAACTTCGGCGGGTGGATAGGAGGGTTATGTATGGTGAATAGTAATCTAATAGGCTCAATGAAAACCAGCCACTGACTGATTTGACTACCTTCTATAAATAAAGCTTTATTATTATTAACTATGCTAGAATAATTAGAGTGACCGTTTAATCATTTATTACTCGGGCTTCCTGTCGAAGGCCCGAGCCTAAAAATGCAGGCTGTTCTTCTTTATCGTCGTCATGTTTCTACGCCAAATCTGCAAGTGGTCACCATAGCGCATGCGTGTTTACCGCTGTCGGTACTAAATCACGGGGCCATACTGATCTTCTCTGTATCGTTCCAATTTTAGTATACAGAAGTTGTGGTCAGCAGCTTATCAACGAAATTCAAGATGGCGGACGTACGTACGTATTTTAAAACGATAAATTAAATCACCAGCATTCAAAAAGGATTCTGCCGTGCACCATTGATCGAGCCAGTCGAATTGTCATTAATACTGCTTCAAGTTAAATATGCAAATATCCTAGAGAATATTTTTTGGCCTTGCAATTTTGTCTGAAACTGTGTATTTGTAACAGATGTCTGTGGCTTAGTAAGAACTCGTAATTTTATTGATGAGTTTGTGAAATCGTTTCTTGCAAGGTAATCGAAACTGATATATGCTTCGCCGACTGTCAGCTAGCAGTGTCAGTGTTAAAGCTAATTACGCATGCATGCTCTACTGAGTCACGCAACGAGTGACCAAACGCTGTTTTCTGCACTATTTTCTGAAATAGTTCCCTAAAACCAGCTATTAAAATCTAAGGATGTTTTCGATTGCATTTTTGCCATTCACTGACCCGTTCTGAGCGTGGAAATTCTGCTTTAAATTGTGCAAGTAATAGGCTAAAGCTACGTCTGTATGGTGATACAAATAACCTATTAGGTTTCACATTTAAAATCTATCAAAACAGCTTTATTAAGAAGCCCGAGTTCACGCTAGTAGAGCGTCTAGTTTCGATATTGGTATCTCGGCACATGGCTCGGCAATAGTAGAATAAGTCTAATAGTGCTAGAATAATTAGAGTGATCATCCAATCGTATATTCGATATTTAAGAAATTTGTTGGACATTTTCATTTCCAAAGTTTTCGACATTTCCCATGGATGTTCCAATGTTTGCACATTTCCATGGATGTTCCAATGTTTTGCACATTTCCATGGATGTTCCAATGTTTGCACATTTCCATGGATGTTCCAATGTTTTGCACATTTCCATGGATGTTCCAATGTTTTGCACATTTCCATGGATGTTCCAATGTTTTGCACATTTCCATGGATGTTCCAATGTTTTGCACATTTCCATGGATGTTCCAATGTTTCTGACACATTTCCATGGATTTCCAATGTTTTGCACCTTTCCATGGATTTCCAATGTTTTGCACATTTCCATGGATATTCCAATGTTTTGCACATTTCCATGGATGTTCCAATGTTTTGCACATTTCCATGGATGTTCCAATGTTTTGCACATTTCCATGGATGTTCCAATGTTTTGCACATTTCCATGGATGTTCCAATGTTTCTGACACATTTCCATGGATTTCCAATGTTTTGCACCTTTCCATGGATTTCCAATGTTTTGCACATTTCCATGGATATTCCAATGTTTTGCACATTTCCATGGATATTCCAATGTTTTGCACATTTTCATGGATGTTCCAATGTTTCTGACACATTTCCATGGATTTCCAATGTTTTGGACATTTTCATGGATATTCCAATGTTTTGCACATTTCCATGGATATTCCAATGTTTTGCACATTTTCATGGATGTTCCAATGTTTTGCACATTTTCATGGATGTTCCAATGTTTCTGACACATTTCCATGGATTTCCAATGTTTTGGACATTTTCATGGATATTCCAATGTTTTGCACATTTCCATGGATATTCCAATGTTTTGCACATTTTCATGGATGTTCCAATGTTTTGCACATTTTCATGGATGTTCCAATGTTTCTGACACATTTCCATGGATTTCCAATGTTTTGGACATTTTCATGGATTTCCAATGTTTTGCACCTTTCCATGGATTTCCAAGGTATTGGACATTTTCATGGATTTCCAATGTTTTGCACCTTTCCATGGATTTCCAAGGTATTGGACATTTTCATGGATTTCCAATGTTTCTGACACATTTCCATGGATGTTCCAATGTTTTGCACATTTCCATGGATTTCCAATGTTTTGGACATTCCGAACAATTTCCAAGTACATATATCTCTTTAGGCTCGCAAATGATTATGGTGAAATGCATCGTCGACATCTTTTTTCTGCAACAGAGTTTCTTTGGCATTTTTCCGGTCATTTTCACTCTTGACCTTACCAATTTACACTAGTCAATGAAAATAACTTTTCCAATTCAGATCCTCTGTGATCTCATTTCAAGAGAGCATTTTCAAGAGAGTTTTCGATTCACCAAAGACGACCCAGCAATGCTTTGCCGTTTTTTTTACCTCGCCTCATTCCTCTCCCGTCCCTGCTAGGAACGCCTGCTTGCAAGCTATATACAGTTTAGTGTATCATACAGCTTCGTAAGAATTGATCTATCATTTAAGATGTTGTGTTGCCCATCCCAGACGATTGTTGGTCATCACTTGAGATTCTTATGCGACGCCATTGTGCTTTAAAATCTCTTTTCATGAGAGCATAGAGCAGTGGATTGACCAATGATGAGCCAGCAATTGTAAAAAGAGATACAGGGATAAGTTGATGAGGAATGAGATCAGGTCTACCGACAAGTGCACTATCCATCACTGTCATGTACAGGACAGGAAGCCAGCATATGAGAAAACCAACCATTACCACTATGAACACCTTGACCGTCTTGCCCTCGAGTGATGCTCTTCTCGCTCCCTCTCGCTGTTCGTTTGTGATGTCCAGTCTCTTCTTGATCATTGCCGCATGGGATCGTAGACGTAACCAGATACGTACGTACGCAATGACGATGGAGACGTAAGGGACGATCACGAATACCACCAAGGCTACGACAAGGAAGTATTTATGATACACAGACTGAAGATCAGCATTCCATGCCAGTGGGATCAGCGTGAAAAGAAGAGATGTCATCCAGACAGCGATCAGGATTTTCTTGTAATACTTCTGTAGCTTGTTTTTATATCCAAAGGGGTCGATAACTGCAGTATATCTATCCCACGTTACTGCGCAAAGGTTTAACACGCCAGATGACATAATAAAGAATACGATGAAACCTGTGGCCTTAGCATATTCAGATAACAGCAACGGAATATGTACCACTCCAGTTAGCATATCCGATACAGCTAGTGACACCACAAAGTAGTTGGTAAAAGTCCTGAGTTCCCGGATGACAATCACCATGGTGATGACAGCAACGTTTGCTGTCACCACGAGAACACATGTTACGATCAGAGCTTCTTCCATGTGAAGCAAACAAGTGAACGTGGAATTAGCCAAAAACCACGCACTGAATTAGTTGTGCTTTCTTCTTCAGAGGTGCAAGGACAATATATATGAACTGCGCTAAATCTTCCACAATGGAGAGCGTTTTGGAATTAGCCGTTTTCTATGAAAACTACCATCGTTTCCTATCGTTTCAGTGTGGAAGCAAGGCCAAACGCATCGAGATGTATGCGTTTTCAGAGACGAAATCTGCTCTAGTGTGGGGGGCCTATAAAAGCGCACTATAACATCCGGTTTGTTATCAATGCATGCTAACATCTTCTCTCCTGCGCGCTTTCGTTCAATACTTATATATATACAGAACATTGGGGTTGTGATTGATATGTTATACCTTTATGGGGGTCTGGAACTAAAGTTTTCCCACATTACCTAATCATTTTCGGTGAATAAATATTTGATTTTCCTTTAGCAAACGTCTCCATAAAATGCCTTTTTCTTTAATCTTGATCGTGCAGTACCTTGAACATTAGGTCGGTCTGCTTGAGGTTATCATTGGTCGTGGTGAAATACTTTTTTTTCCTGTTAATTACAGCCGCAATGATTCGAGATTAGATGGCCAATCAGTTGTATTAATGGAAAGCAGCCCAATGCAATGCTGATTGATTTTTTTTTGGGGGGTATAAAATGTCTTTGACAGCAAACTGTAAGCGTTCGATTAAAAAAGCTACTATATATAGACTACAATTTCTATATTAAGTAAACTGAACGCATTGAGACGTGAGTTTAATGCGTTAAACAAGAACTTATTATTATTAGCATAAACCATCCAGTGGTCTATCGCAAATCCTGCAATCTGATTGGTTCGCTACTAGTGGTCTGTCAGCGCATAGACCCCGAGTAGAGGTAAACTAACACTGAAAATGGCCGCTTCGTCGTCGCGTTTTGCTAATGTTTCGGAGGAGTTTCTCGACGAATTATTGTCTGTTGCTTGTTTCTGTCATTTTCTGCTGACCTACTGGATGGTTTGTATAGGAAATACCACAGTTCGAGAAGAATTAATAAAAATACCACGCGTATTTGATGAAAGTGGGTGAATACCACGAGTGCGTAGCAAATACGCGCGGTATTTTTTCATCAATTCTTCGAGAACTAAGTTGTATCTCCCATTAATAACACACCTACTAAAATATGAGTTTCTTTATAAAGCAAAAAAAAAGGTATGTAGCAAGTCGCTCGTAACGCAATTACAACCACAAATAATAAAATAGCACATGTGCAATTTTTCTTAAAACCATGCAATTAATTAATTGCACGCTATTAAGAAAAAATCCACTATCAATCAGCCAATCAGAAACGAGTATTTTGTGTAGGTGTGTTATTAATGCTAAAACAATTAGACGTCTACTCGTTCTCGTTTTCCATGAGGATAGTCAGCGCCTCGTTGACTATTGCCTCTTAGTAGAAACTCAATCATGCTTGTTGACGTTGTTGCGGTATACATGCACTCCATTATGAAACTATCTCTTTGAAATACAAAACACTATTCAGTTTAGCAGCATTAAAACAATTTCAAAAACCGAGAAACGACTTTGGAAAAGAAAGACAACAGCAAGAGACTATATAAGACCACACGACCTTCACAAGGCACGGAAAGGCCCTAACAAAGACTAATATGAACACAGATGTTTTCTACTAAAGAACATGGTTATGAAACTTATGCCAAGTTGTTTCATTTGTACATAAAATCTCAGAGGATGCTCAACTTACCAGTTATATTTTGTTAAGTACACTATACTCACTCTTACTCGCACAAAGTGATTTACCTCAAGCGTTGAAAAAGTATTCAAAAATTCATTAATTATTCACGAGTTAATTAACCACAATCGAGGATCGTAATTTGTACCTTGAAATCCCGTAAAGGTCCAAAGACTTGAAATAACGGACTAGGACTTTGAAATAGAATACCTTAATGTATTTAAAATATAATGACAGGAGCACATACGTACACAGATAATTTTAATAATTTTAATAATTTTAATTAGTCATTAGTCATTAAAATGACTTTTTGAAGTCGTTCAATTCGGACTCATTCCCGATTGTCCGCCTTTTAACATTACTTCAAAGTAATTCTGCATAGCGCAAAAGTAATGAAGTCGAATGCCTTGAGCCAATTAATGTTTTGTGTTTACATGCAAATGCTAAAACTCTATAACATAGATGGCTCAAACCGATACGAAATATCACTGGAGAAAATGCACGCTCTTGGCCGTAAATGTTGTGTAAATTTCGTGTAAATGTTGTGTAAATTTCGTGTAAATTTTGTGTAAATTTCGTGCAAATTCCGTGTAATTTCCGTGTATATTCCGTGTAAATTCCGTGTATATTCCGTGTAAATTTATTACACCAAATTTACACAGAATGTACACAGAATGTACACTGGCCAAGAGCGCCGTGTGTTTTACCACCTGTTCTGAAATCTCTTGGAAGCACACGAAGTTACTTTGTGCGCGCAAGGTATCATGGGATCGTTCTCAGAGTCGAGTTATTCGTTTATAATTGGCTTGTTTATTAATGAATATGTAAACGTATTACACTACAATATTTTATCATCAACTTATTTTCTATGGCATAGGTTATATCACAAATCTACTTTGTTCTGATCAAGTGTGGTCACGTGATAAATCCGGGAGCTTGGGAACCGGCACTCCTTAATTAGCCACTTTAGAAACGAGTGGAGGACTGGGAACGAGTTTTAAGAATTAATCTAATTAAAAAATGAACCCCATCACAAGAAAGAGCATATCAGAATTAGTAAGTTTTAGGAGTTTGATAGGGTTTGGAGAAACAGCAACTGAACTGCATACATTTAAAACCTGCAAAAATTACAAAGAAATGTATGGTTACTCGGGACAAGCGTCCCTACTAAACATACATTTCTTTGTAATTTTTGCGATTTTTGGAAAGCTATTACTCGTTCAATATCTAACAAAACCTTTTGAAACTTTGTAATAATGCTAATTCTGATATGCTCTTTCTTGTGATGGGGTTCATTTTATAATTAGATTAATTCTCAAAACTCGTTCCCAGTCCTTTACTCGTTTCTAAAGTGGCTAATTGCTTGGTTTCAATCAGCTGTTAAAACTCCTTGAATCTCATTATTTGCTTCAAATGACGGGCAAACACTGCCCTCCATGTGCTATCAAACAGAGACTATTCTATTGAAAAGTTGCAATTCAGCTGATGAAAATTCCTCACGAGACCGGAAGTGACGTCTAATAAAATCAAGCAATAGGACGTTTTCATGATGGCACCATTTGATTACAAGTACCAGAATGCATTGCGAATTTTCTTTCTTATTCAGATGTTTATTCCCTCATGAGAATAGTAAGACAATTGGTGCTACTTATCTAACAAAAGAAAATGGGCAAAGCATTCTGGTTATTGTGGTGTATGACGTAGTATATGACGTAGTATATGACGTAGTATATGACGCCATCATGAAAGTACAGTACATAAAGTATTTTAATTCGGCTCATCTATCGACAGCTGCTACTTGCTTTTTTATAATATTTACACTGAATTGTAACTTGCTAGAAAACTTCGCTACTTAACGCGTGCGTTTCTCTTACGTAAAACACAGGAAACCCATCAAAAAAGACGCGCACATACAAATATGTTTTTATTTATTATAATTAGCCCGTGCTGCTGCCTTGCTTAAAATGCCTTTAGTAGGCTTCTGCTTAGTCCATTCCTACTTTCCATCGCTGAAAGTATACAAGTTAACGAAAAGTTATATGCATCTAGGTCACTCTGTATCGAACTTGCATTACAGCTTAGGTCCATAATTAGACTTCGCGTCATTCCTTCTTTTTTTGTGCAACGAGAGTGAAGCATCGATGCAAACAACCGCTAACCAACGCAAACGCAGGCGCGGATCGCTTTGCGCACGAAAATAAAGAGACGACATGCAGTCCAGTCCAGACTGAATCAAGCGGAAGGGAAATGGAAATGGAAGGAGAAAGGGATAGAGGAATGGAAGGTCATTTCTTTCCCGTTCCCTTCCCTCGCTTGCGGGACCGCTATGCTTTTCTTAGCTTGCGTAGCTGCAGGCAAGCCAGATAAACATACGGCTCATTTTAGCGGAATTGTAATCCGAGAATGGCCTTTAACCTTGGGTTAAGTCCGTAACTACTGACCCAAACTAGAATTAGATCGATTCACTTCGATTTACAATCCATTATTTACGCCTCCTTGATATAATGGTGTCAAAGTTGAGAGAGACTTGGCCCTAGTGAGCCGGGACATAAGACAATGTAGATCCTTGGAGGTAGACCCCTAGTTTGGCATGATAGCAAAATGTCCACTCCTTAGCTTTAGCAGATTCGTATACGCATCCAAGGCCACGTCCTTTTTTCAGTTTTGGCTGAACTAACTGAAAATGTTCGCATTTCATTATCTGCATTCAAATGACAGGCAAACACTGCTCACACGTGCCATCAACCTGGGACTAATTTATCGCTTGCATCAAGCAGTTGTCTATTCTGGACCTCACTGTTTGGTTTCAATCTGACCAATAGCATTTCACTAGTCTGATGTGTATCGATCACGTGATTGCTCCGGATCTTATCAGTGTTTGAGGGACTTCCGGTTCGTTCAAATATTCCTCTGCTGATCGTTGTTCTCATTTCCCTTGCCATCTTGACAAAGGTCAAGTCCGTATGTCAGAATGTATTGCTGGGCTTGGCCACACTAGCCCTATTTCGTCGACTCAGGTACAAGTACAGACAAGGATTGATTGCGCAATTTGAATGAGCCAGCCATATGCAGGTCAGCGGTACATAGATAGATGTACAATAAAAGAGGTCCTGTCTGAACGCGGCGATGAAGTGCATAACGTGGACTGGGAACCAGCAAATTGCGAACACCACAACAATGGTCATCAGTTTTTTAACCGAGTTTCTTCGCTGCTCGTGAATCTTCTTCTCGATGCTATCACTGGCGTAACCAGGGGCTTTTCGTCTCCATAGATACCGTGTGATGATGCCATAGAGCACTACCATAGAAGCAAATGGGAATCCATAGTTGAGGACAAATTTGACGATGGTGTCGATTTGTGCGGCTTTGTTGCCCCACGTGGTCCTGTCCTGGAGACAGACTAAGTCTCCGTTAGCTCTTTTCAGTACTCGGAATCTGTGGTAATCACTTGCGAACACCATCCCTGCAATGATCCATATCATGACAATAGAAAACTTGACAGTACGCTGCGACAGTGAACGTTTGGCTCTGTGCGCGATGGCAAAGTATCGATCGACGGCGATCACCGCAAACGTAAACCCCGATGCGGTGATCGAGATATTCATTCCAAAGTAGATTGTCTTACAAACCAGTTGACCGAAAAGGCCTGGGAACCACTTGAGCTCGACGTAAAAATACACAATGTTGAACGGGATCCCGAGTACCGCGTCCAAGATATCAGCGACGGCCATATTGACGATCAGTCTATCAAAAGATCTGCTCATCTTGCTTCTGGTCGCGGCGTATCGTATGACCATACTATTTGCAATCAAGGATATTACAATGATAGCACAATACGCTATTGTCAATACGACCACAAATGGACTACTTAACGGCTCAAATGAACATCCCACTTTAGGGATGAACGACGTAGGAGTGGAGTTAGAAAATGTTGCGTTTAAGAGGGAACTTGGCGTTGTCATGGCAGCTGTTGTCATGGAGATGTTGCTAGTTGTGTTGAGGATTAGAGAGGAATTGGTTGGACTCATCTTTTGGTTTGTTCTCTGTTGGAAAATTGGAGGGAAGGTTAGATAGGTTTGTGCTGCACAATAAACAACATTGCCTGTTTATTCCCTGTATTAATAGGGGACACCTACCCACCGTATCCACCTACCTACCTACCTACCCACATACCCACCTACCTACCTACATATCCACCTACCTACCCACATAACCACCTACCTACCCACCTACCTACCTAGCCACATATCCACCTACCTACCCACTTACCTACCTAGCCACATATCCACCCACATACCCACCTACCTACCTACATATCCACCTACCTACCCACATAACCACCTACCTACCCACCTACCGACCTAGCCACATATCCACCTACCTACCCACATATCCACCTACCTACCCATATATCCACCTACCTACCCACCTACCTACCTACCCACCTACCTACCTAGCCACATATCCACCTACCTACCCACATACCTACCTACCCACATATCCACCCACATACCCACATACCCACCTACCTACCTACATATCCACCTACCTACCCACATAACCACCTACCTACCCACCTACCTACCTAGCCACATATCCACCTACCTACCCACATATCCACCTACCTATCCATATATCCACCTACCTACCCACCTACCCACATATCCACCTACCTACCCACCTACCTACCTACCCACATAACCACCTACCCACCTACCTACCTACCTACCTACCTACCCACATAACCACCTACCTACCCACCTACCTACCTACCCACATATCCACCCACATATCCACCTACCCACCTACCGACCTACCCACATATCCACCTACCTACCTACCCACCTATCTACCTACCCACATAACCACCTACCTACCCACCTACCTACCTACCTACCCACATATCCACCTACCTACCCACATACCTACCTAGCCACATATCCACCCACATATCCACCTACCTACATATCCATCTACCTACATATCCATCTACCTACCCACCTACCTACCTACCCACCTACCTACCTACCCACATAACCACCTACCTACCCACATACCTACCTACCTACCGACATACCTACCTAGCCACATATCAGTCCACCTACATATCCACCTACCTACCCACCTACCTACCTACCCACCCACCCACATATCCACCTACCTACCCACCTACCTACCTACCTACATATCCAACCACATATCCAACTACCTACCCACCTTCCCAGCTACCTGATAATGATAATAATTTATTGATTTGATCCACCTTCCTACAAACCTATCCACCATGAAAATATTAAAATTAATCACTAAAATCCACTTCCCGCTCCCTTTGAAATCACCGCTGTTTTCCGCAGGGGGTGGTGGTAAGTAATAACTTTAGCAGGCTACTGACTGATTAGTAAAGATAAGTTAATAAGATCAATCAGAGTATTTTTGGTTTGTTTGCTTGATTTCAACAACACCTGTCGTGACAGGCCAGACACGTGACAGGCCTGACACTGAGAAACCCTGCTTTTAAAATATACGACTTCCGTAATCACTCGTACAAATGAGATTGCATGCATTACGGGGATACAGAACACTCAATCATAATCGATGCACTTATATATTATAGCGAGTATGTCTGTTCCATTAACGTGTTTTTTCCATCTTCGTATGTACAATAGATTATGCTTGTAAATAATAAATAATAAATAAATAAACTTAGCTTGTATTGCCGGAGTAATACCATTGATACTGCTAACAGGCCAACAACAAACAGGTAATTAAGCCAGCCAGCAAGAGAAAGGGAGAATTATTCCTTATCTCTCTTCAAAAACTTATCAAGGCATTCTGAAGGCACTCTATGTTTTCAATGCCTATTTTAGGATGTCGAATTACGACGCTTTTTCCGCTAGCGCGTTCCTGTCTTCGGAAACGTCTACTCCAGGATATTCCGCTCCTTAGCTTTTACTGATTAAGCAAGCCAGCCAGCAAGAGAAAGGGATAATTATTTCTTATCTCTCTTCAAAAACTTATCGAGGCATTCTGGAGGCACTCTATGTTTTCAATGCCTATTTTAGGATGTCGAATTGTGACGCTTTTTACCGCTAGCGCGTTCCTCTCTTCGGAAACGTCTACGCCCAGGATGTTCCTCCTTACATTCTTTTCTCTACCGCTTTAAAAAATTGTAATTTTTGCCGAATCATACACCTGTTTTCAAAAACGTTGTCCATTTACAAAATACTAAATAGTAAAGAGTAAAAAGGAATTAATTAGAGAAACAATGAGCCACAGTTTTGCATGATTGAATTTCTTTTGTTTCTCTAATTAATTCCTTTTTACTATTTTGTATTTTGTAAATGGACAACGTTTCTGAAAACAAGTGTATATAAAAAGAGAAAAAATACAACAATACTTAATATCGTTAAATGCTTGTTAAACAACCCCCTCCTTTGTTGCTGGAGTGGCAAGTGGCACGCTCTTACAAACATTGTTGATTTGGTTGTTCATATATATATCAGATCATGATATAAAAAGAAGAAAAATACGTTAAATGTTCGTTTAACAACCCCCCTCCTTTGTTGCTGGAGAGGCAAGTGGCACGCTCTTAAGATTGTTGATTTTTTTTTTTTTTTTTAATTTTTGATTTGGTTGTTCGTATATCAGATCTCTGAGTAGAGATCCGTTAATCAATACAATCGTTTATGAAATCATTCATTATTTTCTCTAACGATTCATTATTGAATGCCAACTTGTATAAAGATGTTTGTAAGCTTGACATTTCTTTAATTGTAACCTAGCCAGCAAGCAAGCGAGGAAGGAAACATCTTCCTTAGAAGCAATCCTTTGCTGCTCTACCCCAATCGTGTTGAAATAAAGGCTGTTGTTGTTATATTTATTACATTCTCATTTAAATAATGATAATAATAATAATAATAATGGCAGTTCTTATATAGCGCATTTCAAATTCGTTTCAATGCGCTTTACAACCGATAGAGGACTTTTTCGGGCTGCACATGATAAATAAAGTTGCTGTTGTCTTTTTATTTTGTTATTTTTTGTTATTCTATGTTTTGAAAGTGTGCTCCAAAATACTATGTTTTCAATTTATGTTTTTCTTAACTCGATTGAACTGGTTGTTGATACACACACCGGCTGCGCCTTGTCGCTTCCTTCCGATGAAAACCATTTCAATGCTTGAGTGATTTCATTGTAATATTCGCGATCGGAAAACATTTAGGCTCCGTTTTCGTTTGAAAACGCATCGTTTTTATATTGTACTCTATCCTCAAGGGATTCGAAAACAATCAGCTCATTACCAGAAACAATAGGAAAACGCAGGTTAGCGTTTTAGTGTGGATGGGGTCTTACTGGAAGTATTTTAAAAATTGAAATAATAAACAACTAGCGTATTATTTGCACATCACTTTATGGTTTGAAAAGCTAACGACAGAGTTAAAATTATTTCATAAAAGACACCAGATTAGACAACTTTTCCGAATAAAAAAACAAAGCAAAGAAAGAAAAATCATTTGTGCTTCCAACCACGCTAGTTACAATCGCTAAACCGTAATTGGCAGTCTTCTTTGATGCTTCAAATTTTCATACGACTACAATGTCTACGTTCTTGACAATGTGAGTTAAAATGGCAATTTACCTGAACTTGAATTCGTGGTCCAAGCGCGAGTACAACACAGACCTACTGCCAGACGCTTGAGACACGAACGAGAGTATATAGACTTACCTTCAGCCAATCATATGCATTCTAAGGAAGATAAGCTATTTAGACTAATGGCGCAATTCTACTAGAGTTTGTTCATGAATGCTTCGTATTAAAATTGTTATCATTTGAATCTGAATCCCGGCAGGTTTGGTCAGTGTTCTGTAGTGGTGGATATATGCTATTCTAGAGAATGGTTGCTATGGTTACAGCTGTTGTGGGGTCTACGATCTGATTGGTCAATAAGGTAATTTTTGACTGAAGTACCTAATCACTTAAATGAATCCTTTCACATAAGGTTATGTTCATTTCAGTTTATTTTAAACGTTTAGTTTTGATTATTTACAATTTGATAAAGTAGATAAAAATCGTAGATATCAATGTCTTCCACTGAGCTGTGACTATAGTAGTTTTCTAAGTAGTAGTTATCTTATATCCTTAACATTACCAATATAGTTTTTACTACCCAAATGCGCAAGCAAATGGGATTGGAGCACTCTTTATTTCACTCCAATCTGTCATACCATGTTCTTCAAATTTCTGCAAATTTGCAATACGCGCGGATATTTTACGAGTTCAATAATAATAATTATTAATAATTATTTTAGTCTCCCTACTAAAATATATATTTATTATTACTATTATTATTATTATTATAAATATAATAATAATTATTATTATTAAAAATATAATATAAAATAATAATACAAACTTTATTTAGTCAAAAAAAATACATATAGAAAGATAAAAATAGATAAAATACATCCTTATTTACAAAATTTTAATATGATCACTTCGTTCAATTTCAATTGCCATTGTTCTGGACTGACTAGCCTCTCATACAGGTGAAAATGCTTTTGTGTTTCCACATGAACACGAGGTTACTCAGTCCAGAACAATGGCAGTTGAAATTGGACGCCATTATTGTATTCGGTGTATGCTATGACAAAATACGTATAACAACTACATTACTTCATTACTTTTACTCTTTTTATACTTTTACGTTGTTGCTTGTATCAAAATACAAGCAAATATAGTTTTGTTGTATTATCCGAGCCCGCGTATGGCGTTGTACCTACAGTTGAACCTCCGGTTGCGACCACTCTCGTTTGCGACCACCTCTCGTAAGCGACCAGTTTTCCTAATATCAAAAGTTCAGTTCCAAGTCAAATCACTATAGTTGGAACCTCTCGTATGCGACCACCTCTCGTATGCGACCAGTTTTCCAAAATACCAAAAGTTCAGTTCCAAGTCAACTGACTATAGTTGGAACCTCCCGTAAGCGACCACCTCTCCTAAGCGACCAGTTTTCCAAAATACCAAAAGTTCAGTTCCAAGTCAACTGACTATAGTTGGAACCTCCCGTAAGCGACCACCTCTCCTAAGCGACCAGTTTTCCAAAATACCAAAAGTTCAGTTCCAAGTCAAATCACTATAGTTGGAACCTCTCGTATGCGACCACCTTTCCTAAGCGACCAGTTTTCCAAAATACCAAAAGTTCAGTTCCAAGTCAACTGACTATAGTTGGAACCTCCCGTAAGCGACCACCTCTCCTAAGCGACCAGTTTTCCAAAATACCAAAAGTTCAGTTCCAAGTCAACTGACTATAGTTGGAACCTCCCGTAAGCGACCACCTCTCCTAAGCGACCAGTTTTCCAAAATACCAAAAGTTCAGTTCCAAGTCAACTGACTATAGTTGGAACCTCCCGTAAGCGACCACCTCTCCTAAGCGACCAGTTTTCCAAAATACCAAAAGTTCAGTTCCAAGTCAACTGACTATAGTTGGAACCTCTCGTATGCGACCACCTCTCGTAAGCGACCAGTTTTCCAAAATACCAAAAGTTCAGTTCCAAGTCAAATCACTATAGTTGGAACCTCTCGTATGCGACCACCTCTCGTAAGCGACCAGTTTTCCAAAATACCAAAAGTTCAGTTCCAAGTCAAATCACTATAGTTGGAACCTCTCGTAAGCGACCACCTCTCGTAAGCGACCAGTTTTCCAAAATACCAAAAGTTCAGTTCCAAGTCAAATCACTATAGTTGGAACCTCTCGTATGCGACCACCTCTCCTAAGCGACCAGTTTTCCAAAATACCAAAAGTTCAGTTCCAAGTCAACTGACTATAGTTGGAACCTCCCGTAAGCGACCACCTCTCCTAAGCGACCAGTTTTCCAAAATACCAAAAGTTCAGTTCCAAGTCAACTGACTATAGTTGGAACCTCCCGTAAGCGACTACCTCTCCTAAGCGACCAGTTTTCCAAAATACCAAAAGTTCAGTTCCAAGTCAAATCACTATAGTTGGAACTTCTCGTAAGCGACCACCTCTCCTAAGCGACCAGTTTTCCAAAATACCAAAAGTTCAGTTCCAAGTCAAATCACTATAGTTGGAACCTCTCATAAGCGACCAACTCTCGTAAGCGACCACGAAGCTTGACATTTTGGGTTCGCTTACGGGAGGTTCTACTGTATTTATACTTTTTTTATTTATTTATACTTATGTCTTGGTTCTACTGTATTTATACTTTATTTATTTATTTATACTTATGTCTTGGTTCTACTGTATTTCTACTTTATTTATTTATTTATACTTATGTCTTGGTTCTACTGTATTTATACTTTTTTATTTATTTATACTTATGTCTTGGTTCTACTGTATTTATACTTTATTTATTTATTTATACTTATGTCTTGGTTCTACTGTATTTCTACTTTATTTATTTATTTATTCTTATGTCTTGGTTCTACTGTATTTATATATTTTTTATTTATTTATACTTATGTCTTGGTTCGTTCAACTTCGGCCATTTTTGCATGCTCTGTTTCCCGCGTGCTACCGTGTAATACGTTGTCATATTTTGACCTTATATCATATACGACAGTCATTTGCAAAAATTCTGGCCGCCACGAAATATCAATATATCAATATATCGGGTGCATTATGGGTAATTAAATAATACTATTTTATTAAATGAAGCAAAATTTACAAACAACAAATGTAAGACTAAAATAAACATACTAAATATTTCTACCAACTTTGCTGGCGTTAACCCGCTTTAAGGGGAATTTTCGATTATTTAATTACCCATAATGCACCCGATATATTGATATATTGATATTTCGTAGCGGCCAGAATTTTTGCAAATGACTGTATATATATATATAGATTCAAATGAAGCTTGTTATCCGTTTTTTTAATACCTTATATGGTAAACGGAAGTACGAGTCATTTCAGTCAATATTTCGATATTTCAAACCAAATTACTTGTTTCCGGTTTTCGCCGCAAGCAAAAAAGCTCGCGTTTTCCTGATCAGTGCATTATTTTTTATCTAACAAAACTCCTTTTAAATTGTTTGTTATGTGTGTCTACAAATAATGAAAAACAAATCACTTTCCGGCAGTTTTTCACTAACTAATTGTTGTTTCATGTTTGTTGGGGAGGACGAACAGATACTTAATATATAATTATCGATGAAATATCTATATTTCTCTTCTTCGAAAAATTGATATCTTCACACGTGAAGATAACATATCGTAAAGTAAAAATTATTTCAAAAAAAAAAAAATGTTTCATCGATAATTATACATTAAACAGAATATTACATGGTCGCTTGGAGATACAAATTTTATCTTCTCGTGTTGAATATCTCTCACTCGTTCGCTGCGCTCACTCGTGAGAGATATTATCAACACTCGAAGATAAAATTCGTATCTCCGCGCGCCCATGTAATATCCTCTATTTCTTAAATGTCAAAAAATAATAATAATAAAATACACACACACACACAAAAAAAAACTTACAAAAACCAACAACAACAAAAAACAACAACAACAACAACAAAAACACCGTTTTATCAGCCAACATGGCCGCCACACTTTTGTGATTGTGCAAATTCCAAATTTCAAACCTGTTATACCCTTTTATTAAATCCCACAGTGCATGATTTCCCGCGCTTGACAACAGATTTATTCTTTTGAATATAATTCTTTTGAATAGATCTAGAATTGTAAATGTGACGTTAAGCGCGGAAACTCACAAATATATTTTTTCATATTGGGAATTCATCAGGGAGCGGGTATACTGGGTAATCTTCTTATTGGGTGGGACGTGGTGTAATGTATTTAAAGGAGACTTCGTGTCCTATTGTACAACACCTGCCTTATGGGCGAATCTTGAAAAAATAAAAAATAAAAATAATAAAAATAATAATAATAATACTGAACCATCACTTCATATGAAACCGATTTTCAGAAAAAAAGAAAAAAGCTTCTTCACAGGCTACTTTAATCGAACAAAACTATAAATAATAATCTAAGAGCCAATCTACAAAAACACAGCTGCAGAAATACTCTGCGGTATTAACGTTTCAATTAGATCACGAAAACACATTTAAACTCACATGCATGTTAAAAAAAAAACTCCGTAAGGCATCCAAACACTCAAAAATCATCGTTGTTTAACAAACAAAAACATCAAACCTTGAACTTACTCGTTTGCTTATCTTCCTCTTGTAAAGACTTCCTCAAGACCTGAACCCATCTAATCAGTTCAAATACAATCTTAAACGCTACATATAAATACATCATGTAGCTGCATGGGAGATAACATATGTGACGCAAATCGACATTAATCATTTGTTTTTTGTAACCGTCTTTGCATAGGACATCAAACGTGCACGTAAATAGTGCGAGAAATGGTTAAGTTGATTGATCGCTGCATCTTCGCCACAAGGGTCCGGATGAACTTTCTAAGCTGATATTTTAAAATAAATCTTCTCGAAGTTTATATGACGGTAGTATGTCACACGGCACGTCGTACTGCAGTATTGCTTAGAGCAGATTTCGTATGACTGTGAAAAAACACGGCGCACGGTACGGCACGGCACGGTCACGGCACGGATTCATTCGAAATCCTAAATCATCACGGTCACGGCACGGCACGTCCGTGCCGTAAGTTTTTCACAGTCATTCGAAATCTGCTCTATTGCTCATTGTTTAACCCATTGACTCTTACACCGGCCGAAACCGGCCGTAAACATCGATACTGCTTTGAAAAATTCTAACTTTCTGAATTTTCGTAACATCGATCTCATGCAGGAGGGAGGGGGTGACTCTATTGTTCAAAAATGAAGCACTCATACCTGCCAGTGTGACGTCACAGCTAGCTTCAATATGGCGGCCAATCTGGTCTTCTTGATACCGACTATAAAACGCTCACTATTCTGTTCAGATCTACATGTACAATCTATATGTATATATTTTTAGTATCTAGAGGTATAATGTGTAAGAATATCTCTACTGAGATAAAAGTAATGCAAGGATTAATTGTTTTTTTTCGGAGTTTTAGTCTTGATGGTTTTCAAAATGGAGACCGAAATCTTTCGACCGGGTGAAGGTCGCGGCTTTCTAGAGAAGCTAAATTAAGTAATGGTTACTTCAAAAAAGATACAAAGATTCAGAGCATGTACATCCACAATATTCCACACAGTCCATGATTATTACCTTCTAAGTAGAACCTCCTTTTTTGAAGTAACCATTACTTAATTTAGCTTCTCTAGAAAGCCGAGACCTTTAGTACCCGGTCGAAAGGTTTGACGGTCTCCATTTTGATAACCGTCAAGACTCAAAAAAAACTCCGTACAAAAAAACACGTAATCCTTTCATTACTTTTATCTCGGTAGTAGACTCCGAAAAAAACACGTAATCCTTTCATTTTATCTCGGTAGAGATATTCTTACACATTAATACCTCTAGAAACTAAAAAAATATACATATAGACTGTACATGTAGATCTGAACAGAATATTGAGCGTTTTATAGTCGGCATAAAGAAGACCAGATTGGCTGCCATTGAAATTCGTTCGAACGAGCCGTGACATCACACTGGTAGGTCTGATTGAGTGAAAATGATAATTCGAGAACAATAGAGTCACCCCCTCCCTCCTGATCTCATGGCCAGTTATTAGTGACAACTAGATAACTCTTCAAATTTTAACCTAAAGTAAACTGACTTACAAGTACGATTTCTGGGCATAGTTCAATTTGTTTTTCATATAGAAATCAAAAATGCGTGTTTTTGACGCAATTTCACACCTCGAAAATGAACGACATTTGACTTGGATTTTCTTCCAAAATACATCATTTCGAAACAAAACGCCACTTTCTCAGCAAACTTCCATCTCTCTTCATGATATAGTCGTGAATTTTCCCCTCTCTCTTCCTAAACTCGCCGAACAATAGCCATTTCCTTAGGACCACTTTCGCAAACACGTGTTTTCCTTCTGTACGCCCGAAAAGGATGCCGGGAACATACGGGAATTTTTGACAGCAAGCATCCCGCCCTTTCCGTTTTTTAGACTTTTTTAGAGTGGCGAGCCACTCGGTCCTACAGGCAAAATATTGCACCGGTTGCATTCTTTACAAGTCCAAAGTCGCCAAAAATGCCTTTGTAGGCCCTGGAATCCACCACAGAAAGACCATTTTGGAAAATCCGCCATTTTGGAAAATCTCAACGAGCTGCCGATATCTCTTCGTGAATTCGTATCTTACTCCTGATTTCTTCCAGGAGAACGGTCTCTACCATGCCAGTAAAGCTTAATGATGCTGTTCTGGAGGCTTCTGTGGCGAATAATGGCTATAAAACACTCTAAAATGCAAAATTGGCCTTCTTGAGGTAGAAAGATCTACCAGCCCCGACGAGCTCACAAGAAGAAAGGCAGCACACGTGAGAACCTGAGCCCGTGGGCTTTCAGAACTGTCAAGATTTCCATGGAAACCCCTTATATGGAATCGAAATTTCCTATGGTGTGATTAGGT
Source organism: Actinostola sp. cb2023 (assembly GCA_033675265.1). Classification (NCBI taxonomy): domain Eukaryota; kingdom Metazoa; phylum Cnidaria; class Anthozoa; order Actiniaria; family Actinostolidae; genus Actinostola; species Actinostola sp. cb2023. The sequence continues at coordinate 434,860 of JAUJYZ010001516.1, forward strand.
CCAGAAAATCGCTAAAAAACTCAAAATAGCTCAGGAGCGAATGAGTTAACGTCCTTTCTCTTTATAATAATAAACATTTTAGTTATTCATCTGTCTGTCTGTCTGTCTGTCTGTCTGTCTGTCTGTCTGTCTGTCTGTCTGTCTGTCTGTCTGTCTGTCTGTCTGTCTGTCTGTCACACACCAAGTATGGAATTTCATTTCCAAATAAGGAAAAAGTATATAAAATATGTCATTGTTCTAAACCATTCTTTTGATTTGCACTGCATGGTATCTTGTTAAGATTAAGAGAGAGAAAATCAAATTCTAATCGATCATATTGGTTAGGTTGACAGCCAACATGGCCGTCATAATTAGATTAAAGGTGCGGACACACGATGCAACATTTCGTGCAACATTCCCTGCAGCAACACGTATATTGTTGCAGCATTTGTCAGCCTAACATTAATTTCCCACAATGTTGCAGAAGTTGAATCGAGTCCTACTTTAGCAACATTGCGAGCAACAAATTTCGTCGTGTGAGCGCGCGCTAGTCAATTGCGAGCAATCAGTTGCAGGGGTGGACACATGCTGCAACACAATTTCCATCAACATTACACGAAATGTTAATAATAATAACTTTTATTTATACACGATAAATTGTTAAAGCTACAGCTTGTGTGTGGGGTCGTGTTTAAGCTCTCTTGGTTAGAGATCATCATTAATTATAATAGGAACTAGCAGTTAAACAACTTAAACTAGTAGATACTTTGTTTGCATACACCGAATCGAAATATTGCGACCAATTTGAATAACTATTGTTCTGGACTGACCAACCTCGTGTTCACGTGGAAACACAAAAGCGTTTTCACATGAATGAGAGGTTGGTCAGTCAGGAACAATAGTTATTCAAATTGGTCGCCATATTTCGATTCGGTGTATTCCTTGCTTTTTACACTTCAATAATAAAATAATAATAATAAGTGTTATTTTTATAGCGCTAATTCCGTAAAGTCCATTAGCGCTTTACAAGTAATTATAATTACTGGGATAAATTAATAATAATAATAATAATAAGTGTTATTTTTATAGCGCTAATTCCGTAAAGTCCATTAGCGCTTTACAAGTAATTATAATTACTGGGATAAATTAATAATAATAATAATAATAAGTGTTATTTTTATAGCGCTAATTCCGTAAAGTCCATTAGCGCTTTACAAGTAATTATAATTACTGGGATAAATTAATAATAATAATAATAATAAGTGTTATTTTTATAGCGCTAATTCCGAAAAGTCCATTAGCGCTTTACAAGTAATTATAATTACTGGGATAAATTAATAATAATAATAATAAGTGTTATTTTTATAGCGCTAATTCCGTAAAGTCCATTAGCGCTTTACAAGTAATTATAATTACTGGGATAAATTAATAATAATAATAATAAGTGTTATTTTTATAGCGCTAATTCCGTAAAGTCCATTAGCGCTTTACAAGTAATTATAATTACTGGGATTTAATAATAATAATAATATAAGTGTTATTTTTTAGCGCTAATTCCGCAAAGTCCATTAGCGCTTTACAAGTAATTATAATTACTGGGATAAATTAATAATAATAATAATAATAATAAGTGTTATTTTTATAGCGCTAATTCCGCAAAGTCCATTAGCGCTTTACACAAGTAATTATAATTACTGGGATAAATTAATAATAATAATAATAATAAGTGTTATTTTTATAGCGCTAATTCCGTAAAGTCCATTAGCGCTTTACAAGTAATTATAATTACTGGGATAAATTAATAATAATAATAATAAGTGTTATTTTTATAGCGCTAATTCCGTAAAGTCCATTAGCGCTTTACAAGTAATTATAATTACTAGGATAATTAAAATTTAATTTATACATATAATATTAAAAATATAATAGGTATTTCTAGCTACATAATTATTCCTAAAGATAATATATAAGTGTTGATCACGCTTTCGGTCACGCTCTCGGTCACGCCAATCTTCCCACTTATTTCCATTATTTTATACACCTAATTTCACAAACGTTGTCCAATAATAATCAAAAAAGCCAAATAGGATTTCATTAAAAGACAAAAGAAGTGCACTCAAGCTGAACTGTTTCTTTTGTCTTTTTGAATGAATTCGTATTTGGCTATTTGGACAACGTTTTTGAAATTAGGTGTATATTTATTTATTACATATTAAGTTTATTTATTAATTATTTTATTATTTTTGTAATTTTTTATCTATCTGTAGTGATGGGAAACCTTTTCAGATTCTATTATTATCCTTCCTCTTATACTAATCAGATGTATACTTACATGTGTGTAAATTAAATAATGAAAGTCCTAAGATTTACAAAGATATGATTTTAATAGATTTTAGATACTTAAGGGATTGTATTTTGTGTTTGATGTTTCTGTTGTAATAATCTTACAGACTGACCGACGCCACATGTAGTTTGTGTAAAACCATTAAGCGATATTCCAGCCAGTGTCATTTTCAAAGCATAGCACCGAGTCAATTCTCATTCATGCTCGAGAATCACCAGCGGTGCTCTTCGGCGCGGGCTCGGATGAATCGTCGCCCGCTGGATTCTCGAGCTTGATTCACCTTCGCAGCCGTTATTAGGACCACAGGGGAATGGAATGAGACTGAAAACGGCTGCGAAGGAGACTACACCGAACCTCGTCGATTTAGGAGTAAAAAGTATTTGAAATTATAGCTAGTTTCTTTGACAAAATATATATTAAGAAACAACTGATGTGTATTTTGGCTCGCCTAATGGTTCGCCAAAGGAAAGGCAACACCACCAATCTTCATATCAAGCCGCGAAAATTCTAGATTGTCCCTGACATTGTATGGTGCATGTATTTTCATTCCGGCGTTATATATTTGCCCGTAGTTCATTATGATTTGAACACATGATTTGACAAACCTATTTAGCGCGAATGTATACATGCACATCCGGTTGTATAAACTTTTCATTTGTTTTGTTTCAAAAACCTTCAAAAACCTCTTAGTTAAGCCGATAAAAGCATGGAGAGCAAAGCTATAGAATTAACAGAAGCCCCCCTGAAAGTCTTTGAGAATATGGATGGAAAGAGGCTCAAAGCTCCATATGAAACATTTTGATTATTTTAATTTGTTTTTAATTTTTAAATAATTATATGTGGAATTCTATATCAAATGTTTTTCCTTATAATGGTTTTATTTTAAAGAAACTTTCGCTTTTGGCACCGATATTTTCCTAGTATCTTACTTTGTAACGGAAGCCTAAGCTTAGGAACTGAATATTGTGAAAATGTTTGAGAAAAAATTGGAAAAATGCTGAAAAAGATTTTGCTTTTCACTCTAGTATTTTTGGATTCTTAAGCTGAATTAGATAAGAAAGAAACACATTTTCACTACGTACTCACAGCAAGTGCTGAACTAACAGCACATAATTGTTTTCTTGTTAGAACGGTCGATATTGAAGACGATTTCAAATCAACGTGAGTTTATCTGGCTCGTCAGCATGGACCGTCGATCCGGCAAATTTTCGGGGGGGGGGGGGGGGGGGGATGTGATGTGCAGAAAAGCGCGCGAGATTTAGCTCCCGGTTCAAACTTCGTCATCTGAAACACTTAAATTTGCCGGCTTGTTTCTTTTCTTTCAAATAAAAAATATAAAATGCGGGAGATTTAGCTCCCGGTTTAAACTTCTTCATCATGTGAGACACTTAAATTTGCCAGCTTGTTTAATTTATTTTCTTAACTATGAATTCAAAAGTCTAAACTGTGAGTTTTTTCACATACCTTTAACCGTATCACGATCCCAACTCGACGTCTTTGCACTCATCAAACTCTACAGACAAAGAGACAAAATCAATGATGTGGCCAATGCTCTTCCATGCAAGTAGTATATAACCACCCTCTTGAACTACGCATGCGCAATCTGATCCCGCTACTTGTTCAGATGACGTCATCGGCATGTTTTGATGAAAAAATCTGAATCTCTTCATCAACAGTTTCATTAGTAAATACTAGAAGTATTGAGAACCTTTGGGTGGAAATTGCTATATTTGTAAACAAATACATGTAGTGAAACCTCGTTAGCTGTCGGTATAAACAGTGTGTCTATTTAGTTATCTGAAGTGAAATAAAAATTGAACTTGAACTTGAAAGCAAAAAAATATATAAGATATCCACTTGATGATGAAAGGATTAAATAGTGGACGTAATAAGGAGGTGTCTACATTAGCGAGTGTTTTTTTTTTTTTTTTTTTTTTTAAAATTAATTTTTATTTGAAATAATATCTTAATATTACAATACAAAAATGTAAGCTACTAATACTAATACAATACTAAAACAATTGGAACAATCGACATATACACTACTACTACTACAATATTATGCGAGTGTTGGAGACTTAGTAGTTTCACGATTTATTCTCAAACTCATTAATAATTCATGAGTACAAAACTCATACGAAATCACTACCGTGAAGGAGGTTTGAAAATGTGATCTTTAATTAGCATATAATTTGGTCAACTTGAACCGTTTGAATTTCTCCAGGAATTATTAATGCTTTGAGAAGCTGTATCAAACACGAGAAATTCATCCGATATCCGAACACCCGCAGAAGTGTGTTGAAATCAATACAGTACAAGATTTGGAACTGCGCTTCGCACGAACTAATATTTTCAATTTTTTGGGTTTGATTCGCTACATGATGACAGCTGGTACTCACTTTCAGAGCCAGCGGTTTGTGCTAAGGCTGTAAATACGTTTAAAAAGCGCCTAAAAGAACATAATTTATATATAGAGATATGCGTGTATTATTGCTACATGTACTTATCCACTTTACATTTTAATCTATAGTTTATTAGTATTTCTATTAGTATTGATTATATAGCATTATTATTGTATATACACTCGATTGCAGAAACGTTGTAGTATACATTTATACAAATATACAAATATCGAATGAAATGCAAAATTTTAAACATGCTAAAATACAACTGTTTAAGCACAAAATAGTGCTGAAAATTATTGTTTTAGCCTTGTTGGATGCGACGCTAATATAAAATTGATGTTTCACATATATTAAAAGAAAATAAGCGATGTTTCGCACTTTGCATCTCATTAGATATCTTGTATCTCATTAGATATTATTAGTCTAGTTTGATCTTATTGTATTTTATAGTTTATGATTGTAAAACCACCGTAATTCTTTTACCAAAGGTGGCTAATAAAGTTTATTATTATTATAAATGTATACTACAACGTTTCTGCAAACGAGTGAATATATATCTATATATAGTATGGGGTTTGGTTCTCCTGTTGACACCCTTTTTGACTTTATTATGAACTAAAGTTGTTATAAACAAATAAATAAATATGTTTTTCTCATCAAACGCAACATTTGCTCAATCATTTGGTGAATATTTTAAAAGATTAACCAAAAAGATTAGCCAAAGCCTGTTTCATCTTAAAGAGCGGGTAATCTATAAAACTAACGCCCCCGCCTAGATTACCTGAACTCATATTTCACTCATACGACATTTCGCTGGTTTCTTTAGTAGTTGGAGCCGTGTCATGGTTGTTATGCAGTTAAAGTGTCCATCACCCCTGTGTATTTGTTACTAAAATATATTCAATATAAACTGAATTGTTGGAGGGTTCAGTATTTTGTGATTTGAACCTTATATTGTTATTTTATTAAGCTTAGTGAGGGCCACAAGTTTATAAGTGTTTTTCACTTTTATGTGTTACCCTCTTGAAATAAAGTCTTCATCATCATCATCATTGCGTTCTTACAACACACAAACGCAAAGATCAAGTCATAAAATACTAAACACTCTCTCTATTCAGATTGTATATTTACGCCCTTTAATTTGAGTTCTTCTTTTACAATTAGTGTATTTATTGGTAGCTTCCTCCGCATGCAACCCTTTCTGTGATCCTTCTGGGATCCCTGTGCTTTTTTCTGGGATCCCTGTGAGAACGTGGCATCAGCGGGAACGTGAGAGAAACCCCACAGTTTAGTTATCGATTAAATCTTATCGAGTATTTTATCGGAAATCCTTGATAACGGATATAACCTTTACAAATCAGAGTGTTTCATCAGAAGCCAAAGGTTTGAAGTGCGAAGTGCGAAGGAGGGGTGGGGTGGTCATGACAGATGAATATCAGTAATACTCCCCTCCAGGGTCAAAGTCCATATGACCACCCCTCCCCAAAAGGTGTCATATGGGGGGCAGTATACTACGTCTGAGCCATGTTAATCTAGATTCTTACTCATGATACTACGAGAAGTTCAAGATACATTCATACACGGCGCGATATGTGTCCTTGTTGATCTTAGAGTGATTCCAATAAACCTGGGCATTACTAATTACACCAATACACACTATTAGACACTCACTCTTTTGTTTTATTTTGTTTCTTTGCATCTAGTAAACACTGACAGCTAATTAGTAGTGCCCAGGTTTATTGGAATCACTCTACTACTACTACTACTACTACTACTACTACTACTACTACTACTACTACTACTACTACTACTACTACTACTACTACTACTACTACTACTACTACTACTACTACTACTACTACTACTACTACTACTACTACTACTACTACTACTACTACTACTACTACTACTACTACTACTACTACTACTACTACTACTACTACTACTACTACTACTACTACTACTACTACTACTACTACTACTACTACTACTACTACTACTACTACTACTACTACTACTACTACTACTACTACTACTACTACTACTACTACTACTACTACTACTACTACTACTACTACTACTACTACTACTACTACTACTACTACTGAACAAATTTACTACTACTACTGCTACGCCGACTACAGAATGATGTCTTCTACTAAACTACTACTACTACTACTACTACATACTACTACTGCAATAATACTAAACTATATACTATATACAATATACTACTACTACATACTACTACTACTACTACTACTACTACTATTACTCTTTTCACTACTACTACTACTACTACTACTACTAATATAGCTACAAAGAACTATTACTATATATGCTACTACTTGGATTTTACTACTACTACTGCGCTTTGACAAGGTACTACTACTACTACTACTACTACTACTACTACTACTACTACTACTACTACTGCTACTACCCACTACTACTACTACTACTACTACTACTACTACTACTACTACTACTACTACTACTACTACTACTAAAACGTACTACTACTACTACTACTACTACTACTACTACTACTACTACTGCTACTACTACTACTACTACTACTACTTAGAATAAAAATAATAATAATAATGTTTACAGTGTGACTACACCAACCAAGGCCACCCAAACAAATTTTGAATCAAATTTTCTAATCACATTTGTGACGCCGAATAACAGAATGATGTCGAATTCTACAATTTAAACTGTTTCTTGTTCACTCTTGATCATATACATACACATATAAAGTAAAATATATGCTTTTAAAGCAACAATTTGAAAATTTGTGCAGATTCTATTGTTTAAATACTCAATTGTGATTGGATAAATTGTATGAACATTTGTTTGGGTGGCCTTGGTTGGTGTAGTCGCACTGTAACACTTATATAGCGCAAATATCTATATGTATATAATCAAATGCGCTTTGACAAGGTACTCAAGTCAGTAGGTTAGGCCACACACACCGGGAACTTAATAATATACTCTCATCGCTGTGGGCAGTGGAAGCCTCACAGGCAATCAGATTGCATCCCCTTTTTTCAATTATTTTTGATAATCGTTTTATGAGAGTTTTATATGCTCATTAGCCAGTCAGAGCATGCGCGCCACAGCCTATCAAATTCCGTTCAATTCTTTAATTCAATTCAATTCTTTAATTCTTTATTATTATTTTAAAATCAGGGTTTTTTTAAATTTCCTATATGACAAACGTATTGTGTTTTAAGTTTACCCACGTTTTAAGTACTAAACCCGGGGGGGGGGGGGGGGGTATTAATTTCACATTGGTGTTCTGATAGTCATCAAAATTACTATTAATTGTCAATATATTGTAGATAGTTTTAGAAAGCGACCCTAGTTCAACACTGTTGGCTTGATGGAGTTTTGAAAACGGCCGCAAATACGGATCTCAGCGTCGACTGATTTATTGAAGAGAAACACGGCTCAAACGTTTTTAAAAGACAATTTTCAAGTCAGGTGGAGAAAGCCCTCGGGCCCGCATATATTCAAAGATGTTAATAACATTTTGGTGCCTACTCACACGTACTCAACGTTATGGACAGTACGAGAACACTCCCTACTGTGATATTTGATTCACGAATATAACACGAACATAACACGAATATAACACGAACATTGAACGCAAAGGATCAGTAACGCTGTTTAGAATACTCAAAGATGTTAATAACATTTTGGTGCCTACTCACTACACGTACTCAACGTTATGGACAGTACGAGAACACTCCCTACTGTGATATTTGATTCACGAATATAACACGAACATAACACGAATATTGAACGCAAAGGATCAGTAACGCTGTTTAGAATACTCAAAGATGTTAATAACATTTTGGTACCTACTCACTACACGTACTCAACGTTATGGACAGTACGAGAACACTCCCTACTGTGATATTTGATTCACGAATATAACACGAACATAACACGAATATAACACGAATATTGAACGCAAAGGATCAGTAACGCTGTTTAGAATACTCAAAGATGTTAATAACATTTTGGTACCTACTCACTACACGTACTCAACGTTATGGACAGTACGAGAACACTCCCTACTGTGATATTTGATTCACGAACATAACACGAATATAACACGAACATAACACGAACATTGAACGCAAAGGATCAGTAACGCCGTTTAGAATACTCAAAGATGTTAATAACATTTTGGTACCTACTCACTACACGTACTCAACGTTATGGACAGTACGAGAACACTTTCTACTGTGATATTTGATTCACGAACATAACACACATAACACGAACATTGAACGCAAATGACGTGCTCAAAGATATTAGAACGTTTTGGAACTAACGATCACGCACAATCACGCACGCGACGTCTCCTGACGATATACGCACGAACACCACATGTCAGTATCGTACAATTACAACACGTGAGCCTTCAAGTACCCGGATGTCAACATCCATTAAATGAATGTTCTCTCATCTGAATTTTCACATTTTGGAGTTTTAAAGTTCTGAACTACGCACTCACTAACCTGAAGTGGAGGGACGCAGACGAACTACTGAGGACGTAGCAAATAAACCTTGACCTTGGGTTTATTTAATCAGTACATCTTGTAAACTTATTAGGGTTTTTCTATCTTTATATGTACAGTTTTATATTTGTAATAGCAACTAGTCTGCCTCGATTAGTGAATACTATTTGCAGAGACTCAGCAGTGGCCAAACCTGACTTAATATTTCAAACTTTTCAATAAATTTGAACTTGATCCTTAGTATCTTAGACTAGTAGCACACAGTAACTTAGTAACTTGATTTTAAGCTGCAAAATTTCGCGTTAAAATAGACAAACATTGATATGTTTGTGAACACAAGATGACATCAGTTTAAACATTTTCGCTTTGAATAAAAGAGGTGAACAAAATCATAATAATAATGTAAAATTTAACCCCAAATCCCAGTTTAATTTTATTCGTCATTGCTCTTCAAATCACTTTTAAAAAGTTCCTCAATATATATTAACGCTTAAGTTAATGATTTTATGGAGGAAAAGTGCCGGAAAAAATTTCAATTAAATATTAAATCTCCATGGGTGGCACTAGTAATTTAAGTGTTTGCACTATACCTACTTATATGTACTAGTTTATAAATTAAGTGTCCATTTGTCTTTTCGTGACAATGGTCGTGTTATGTTAACACCATTTATTATATTTAGATGAAATATTGAAAATATTGATCAGCGCGCAGTAGGAATTCTATAATGACTTGTGTTTGACTTGTAGATGAATGATGCCGATTTGCGCAATTGGAAGCAGTTTTTTATGTGTATTACAGGAGGAGGACGTTGGGGGGTAGCTGATACCGCATCAAAAAAATACCGTAATACCGCATCTAAAATTGAAATTTGAAACAACAGTAATAAATCAATGTTTTGGAAACAACCGGAATACCGAAATACCCTAAAGAAATTTGAATTTCACCGTATACCGTAGCCCCAAATCGCCAAATACCGCATACCGCAGACCAGGACGATACCGCAATACCGCATCTCGAAATATAAAATACCGTAATATCGCACAAAAAATGTCCCCCTCTTACAGTAAAAAAAAACCTTCTGTGTTTTTATTTGTACTGCGTGTAGTAATCAAAGGAAACGATCTGACGGCGTTTCAAAGAATATTTTGATGCCTGTGAGGCCTCCACTCCCCACAGCGATGAGAGTATATTATTGGTAAGATCAACAAGTATACTGGTAGTCCTGATTCTTATTATCATGAGTAAGAGTCCGTTGCTCGGAGGCAGTGCAATACCGAGACAACCCGTGTCTGGGACGAGACAAGCCTCTTTTCCACAGCCCAGTTCCAAAAGTCAGTTTAATATATGAGCTACTCAATGAACAGTGTATCAGATAGAAATTAAGATTAGCATGGCTCAGAAGTAGTATACTGCCCCCCATATGGCACCTTTTGGGGAGGGGTGGTCATATGGACTTTGACCCTGGAGGGGTGGTGTTATACTCATCTTTGTCATGGAGGGGTGGTTATATACTTGTGTCAAGACCTCTCTGCCATCGGCGATGACGTCATAAAATATGGCGGATTATATCAGATCAAAGCATTTGTACATGATTGCAGATTACTCTGGACAAAACTCCTAAAATAATTGTTTTGATATTTATAGATTTCCCATTTCAAATCACGTGACTCAAGTCTGCCCTCCAGTCCTAATTTCATGTCTAATTCATGTCTAATAAAGGCGATTCTCAAAGCTCGTAAAACATTGAAACAAAAGTTTCAAAATAGCTAATATTTATATCGGATCAAGCTAGGCTAAAATGTATTTTTCGTAGTTTTGTATGTTTTACATTTAAACTAAATCCTATATTAATAATGGGGTACAAGTACAACACTCATTTATTCGGCTTAACGATATGACGTCACTTCACTTTCCGACCATCTTCCGACGGCCATGCCTTCTGTATTAATATTAATGGGGTACAAGTACAACAATCGTTTATTCGGCTTAAAGATATGACGTCACTTGACTTTCCGACCATCTTCCGACGGCCATGCCACCTGTCGGGATCTGACCTTTCTCAATTAAAGTGCGATAATATAGTCTTTGAACTGGAAGCTGTTTTCTAGCTTTTCGTTTTTCAGCAATTGCTATGGTCACCAGTTGCCATGGAGATGTGATGACGTCATTTTTATGATAGTAATTTTCTTCTCACGAAATATAGAAAACACGTTCGTTTTTCTTTACTGAACAGTCTTTCTTTCGATCATGTCCTAAAATTGCTAAATATACTAGTTATCTATGCTGAGATCCATCTAAATTTGTATTGACTCCGTTGTAAAACACATAGGATTTATTCTAAAATGGAGATATTTTCGTGTCAAATTTTATTTTTTTTTTTTTTTTTTTTTGTCCTGCACTGAATTAAAAAAAAAAACCAAACTCGATTTTTATCAGCAAAATTATTTCGTCTTTTGTTGACTGTTCTTCCTCCAATAACTCTATTTCTACCATCGATCCATGGCCATGACAAGTTAAAGTCAATTAAATATATTTTAAAAAACAAAAATTTAAAAAAATAATTAATTAATTAGAATAAAATATCAAATATCAAAAGTCAGACCGGTTTTGCTGCGACAAAGAAACGCTAAATTGTACCGATATATGAGCCTCTTTCCACTAATTCCTCTTGATTTATTGATGTTTGAGAGGTTTTACCAGACAAAACAAAAGTATTTATCGGCAATTGCAGCTGCTGTTGTTAACTCGTGGATTCGTAGTCCATAAACCCGCAACGGATCGATGATTGTGAAAGAATTATCGTGAAAGAGTGTTTTATTTTTATGAAAGAAAGAAAGAATAAATTAATGAAATAGAAAAAAAACGAGAAAGGGAAGGAGAAAAAGGAAAGGATGGAAGGATGATAGAAGACAGAGAAAGATAGAAGGAAAGGAGGAAGATAAAACAGCGTACAGTTTAGACGTGATATAAATCTCAAACCGAAAGCTACATATTGATATATACACCTAATTATAACACCGTGAAAAAGAGTACTAACTTACATGGAAACTAGCGAGTACATTAGTATGGGCTGCGTCGGTGTATAATGATAAATTCAATGTCAACTAGCGAGTACACTAGTATGGGCTGCGTCGGTGTATAATGATAAATTCAATGGTTAAAGGAAATCTATAATACCGTGAAAAAGAGTACTAACTTACATGGAAACTAGCGAGTACTAGCGAGTACACTAGTATGGGCTGTGTCGGTGTACAATGATAAATTCAACGGTTAAAGGAAATCTATAACACCGTGAAAAAGAGTACTAACTTACATGGAAACTAGCGAGTACACTAGTATGGGCTGCGTCGGTCTATAATGATAAATACAAAGTTAAAAGGAAATCTATAACACCGTGAAAAAGAGTACTATAACTTACATGGAAACTAGCGAGTACACTAGTATGGGCTGCGTCGGTGTATAATGATAAATTCAATGGTTAAAGGAAATCTATAATACCGTGAAAAAGAGTACTAACTTACATGGAAACTAGCGAGTACTAGCGAGTACACTAGTATGGGCTGTGTCGGTGTACAATGATAAATTCAACGGTTAAAGGAAATCTATAACACCGTGAAAAAGAGTACTAACTTACATGGAAACTAGCGAGTACACTAGTATGGGCTGCGTCGGTCTATAATGATAAATACAAAGTTAAAAGGAAATCTATATAACACCGTGAAAAAGAGTACTTAACTTTACTGACGTTTCGAGCCTTAGCCCTTCGTCGGAGTAAGGCTAAGCCTCGAAAAGTTAAGTACTCTTTTTCACGGTGTTATAGATTTCCTTTAAACTTTGTATTTACCATTATACACCGACGCAGCCCATACTAGTGTACTCGCTAGTTTCCATTGAATTTATCATTATACACCAATACAGCCCATACTAATGTACTCGCTAGTTTCCATTGAATTTATCATTATACACCAATACAGCCCATACTAGTGTACTCGCTAGTTTCCATTGAATTTATCATTATACACCAATACAGCCCATACTAATGTACTCGCTAGTTTCCATTGAATTTATCATTATACACCAATACAGACCATACTAGTGTACTCGCTAGTTTCCATTGAATTTATCATTATACACCAATACAGCCCATACTAATGTACTCGCTAGTTTCCATTGAATTGATCATTATACACCAATACAGCCCATACTAGTGTACTCGCTAGTTTCCATTGAATTTATCATTATACACCAATACAGCCCATACTAGTGTACTCGCTAGTTTCCATTGAATTTATCATTATACACCAATACAGCCCATACTAGTGTACTCGCTAGTTTCCATTGAATTTATCATTATACACCAATACAGCCCATACTAATGTACTCGCTAGTTTCCATTGAATTTATCATTATACACCAATACAGACCATACTAGTGTACTCGCTAGTTTCCATTGAATTTATCATTATACACCAATACAGCCCATACTAGTGTACTCGCTAGTTTCCATTGAATTTATCATTATACACCAATACAGCCCATACTAGTGTACTCGCTAGTTTCCATTGAATTTATCATTATACACCAATACAGCCCATACTAATGTACGCGCTAGTTTCCATTGAATTTATCATTATACACCAATACAGCCCATACTAGTGTACTCGCTAGTTTCCATTGAATTTATCATACTAGTGTACTCGCTAGTTTGCATTGAATCTATCATTATACACCAATACAGCCCACTCGTGTGAAACGAAGCGGTAGAAAAGTGAAAAACCCCACCTGCTTTGTCTTATAAGCGGCCTGCCAAAAGATCATCCCTCATTTTTTTAAACACTTGGTTGGTCAAGACACAGTACGTGTTGGCGTGGTACAAACCACGCACTAGTGGTCGATATTTTGTGGCTTATCTGTGCTCGTAATTGTAATGTAGGTTTTGACAACATACTTTAGCCTGAGGCAGTGTTGAAACATGAAAATCAAATGTACTTTTAAACGGCGTTGCTAGCTGCGTTTAAAGAGGAATTAGGGATTTTGTTTCTGTTTTTTTTTATTGTTTTTTTTTTTTTTTTCATTTTTTTTTCTCTATTTTTTCTTCTTTCGATTTCTCCTCTCTTCTCTCTCCTTTCTAACTTATGTCATTTTCCCTCTTTTTTGCGTTTGTTTCATTTATTCATCCTTTCTCGCTTTCCCTGTTTTTCTCCACTCTGCTTGTGCTATTACCTCGTGAACTTTGGCTGATCCGGTAGGAGTTGGAAGAACCTTAATCTTATCTCACCTGCCGACTTCCATCCACTAAGTAGCGTGTTTTTATTCTTTTTTTTATTTTTTATACGGATGCAAATTATTAATGCGATCTAGCCCATGTGGACAGTTTTCAAATTAAATTTTCACTTTGGATTAACACTCTAATTTCACTTTTACCGGTCAAAAACCATCCCAAATAACTTGAACTCTTTGCTAAAGCAGTTTTAGCCTTGTACAAAACGTATTCTCCATGCTATTGGTTTTTGGCGCTCAATACGCGCGTTCGTAAAAAATTTCCTCTTAATGCAATAAAAGTAAAGCGTCAGTTCTTTGACATATCTCAGATATCCAACTAAGGTATAATTATATTTTTCATATCTCTCTATTTAAAATAAAAAGAAGATTTTGTTAATTTATTTTAGATTTTTGAAACGTTTTTTGAATAATTTTTAAAAAAGTATTTTTTCTTAAAAGCACTAATATATAAATAAGTAATATAGCATTTTAGAGGGAGGGGTAGAACTAAAATCTAGGTTTGTGTTTGTGTATAGTGGGCCACCTGAATGAGGGTTTATCACGTAATTTCAAAACTCATAGAACAAAAAAATGATTATCATAGCTGGAAAGAGCTCGTTGAAATTAGTAGAAATGTGAAGTTTGGAAAAGAACGCTTCACAAATTGCGAAGATATGAATTTTCCAAAATCGAAATTTTATATGAAAACCTTTGGAAATTTACGCTTGGAGGCAACTCTTGCCTCCAACAAAGGTTTTCATAAAAAATTTCGATTTTGGAAAATTCATATCTTCGCAATTTGTGAAGCGATCTTTTCCAAACTTCACATTTCTACCAATTTCAACGAGCTCTTTCCAGCTATGATAATCATTTTTTTGTTCTATGAGTTTTGAAATTACGTGATAAACCCTCATTCCTCATTGATTCACCCTTTAGTCGGTGTTTTTCAAGTTATTTATCGATCTTTTAAAAGTGGTGCATATGAGTTAGCCATTTGTGTGTGGCTGTTGTTTTTCAAACCTGATGGCACTAGCGCCTAATTTACGTCGATTAAATAACTCGAATAAAAACACAATTAACGGCCTGAGCTTACTTAACATATGCTGGATTGTTTTGAAACCAAATGTCGTCGAGAGTAATAACTGCAGTAATTGATATTTTTGTCTTTAATTTTATAAACGAGATTTCATGCATGCGGCTTTAGTAATCGCACTGAAACGTGATGCCAGTTATTAATAACAAGTAGAAATAAATAAATAAATGGGATTTATCGCTGAGTGTAAGCTTTTCAGTGTTACATTAATGTGACAATTAAGGAAATGAAAAGATGCTTAGGAGAAAAAGATGCTTGATATTTGTACCGTACAGCCCCGTCTAGTTATATTGTATGGGGTACTTACTCGAGACTGATCCGTACACAGGTACATGGCGAAGGGTTCTCCGGTCCAAGCAGAACTTGATGTGCAAAAGTGATTTCTAATTTATTAGATACATTTACGTAATCACGTGACTGAGATATATGCAGGGGCGTTGCCAGAGGGGGTCAGTCCTAGGGTGCCCGTGAATAAAACCAAAATATATAGTAAACAACAAGAAAATGATTGTAAAAATACATTTTGACGCGAAATACATTTTGACGCGGGACCGCCATGGAACTTCAGTTTCATAATCAAATTGACACTTGAAGCCTAGATAGATACTGAATAAATAAGCAAAGGATCACAAATTGTATGCCATATAGGAAATGTGGCGAAAATTGTAAAAAAGGAATGCATGACAATGGATTCTCAATTCGGGAAATTAGTTAAATTTCCAACAATAATAATAATACTTTATTCGAAATACACTAGGTATTTTTGAAATGGTAGATCCTGAGGTTAGCCTATAATGTAGGATCACCAGTAGGTCAAGCCATACACGCCGGGTACTTCGTTTTGGACATTTCCAAAGAATTCCCGCAAGATTTGGGAATTAGTTTAGACATTGAATCTCGCATTAATTTGCCAGGTTTGACGAGCGTGCGGTTTCTTTTTACAGCGATAATGAGCTTTTACAACAAATAAATAATTTTTCCCCGCAAAACTCCGCTGAATAAGATATACCAAACGATGCCATTGCCGGTAACTAGAGTGTGTTTCATGATCAAAAGTTTGGACTGCGAACATCTCGCTATTGCAGACACTGAAGAGCTGGAAACATTGGAAATGCTAATTGAAGTGTATTGGAAATTCTTTGGAATTTCACCTTCTTTCTTCTTTTTTTTCCAGAGAGCGAGAACACCACGGCGTTAGCCAGTGGAGTCCGCGCGTTTTTTCCAGCGACAGTATGACTGATGGTTTTCATATTACGTTGCGCTTATATAATCTCAGAAATCCACAAACCTATCTTCGCATACCAAATTGAAGGACTTTGAATGGAATTTCTAGACTGGGTTCTGCGGTAAATCTGCAGTGAAAGGCAATTGAAATATGGGACCTAAAACGTCGTTTGCAGCCGTGTCAATTTGAGCACATTTGACTACTGATTGACCCACAGACGATATGCGGACAGATAAATGTATTGAACGGCCGGGGAAACAGAAATACAGACTATAGCTAGATCGATACCCCCGAATTTCCACCAAAAAAGGGGATCATTCGGGCACTATTATACTACTGATGTGATTCATGTGTTCATTTGTAACCAAATCAAATAGATATAGGACGTATGATATACAGAACACACTAACTGCCCCGCACGACTAGCATGCGGTCGGACAGATGGTTAGTAATACGAACAACAAGATCGTGCAACTTGTCGCGCAACATTGTTGCATATTGCAAGTTGAAGAGAAAATGTTGCTCGTATTACCACTCCGCGCGCACACATTTTCTTTGTTGCGAAGAGTAGAGAGGGCTTCTACTTCCTCGTGCAACAACGAAAATTTGTTGCGCGCGTAGTGGTGGTAAATACGAGCAACATTTTCTCTTCAACTTGCAACGTAACATTGTTGCGAGACAAGTTGCACGATTTTGTTGCTCGTATGACTGTACTTTGGTATGTAGAGCCTCTTTTGCAAGCGGAGTAAACCTAGATAGTCGTGAGTTGTATAGCATTAGATTAAACTTAGCTAAAGCTTTACTGAGTTTTCCAATAATTTTGTGGTAATAATGTTTTTGGTACTTACTCAATGCTTTGATGGCATGAGAGACCAAGAAAATAAACTCGATTTTTTTTTCCCTGCTTTTCTTCTGGAAGTCGATGCTGAAATTCAAGACCGATCTCAAAAGTTCTCGCAAGATGTTTATAACTTCCCTCACTCCAAACGGCCAAACAAAATTCCCAACTTTTCGTCGACGTTTCCAATTCCTCTGCAAAACGTATCTGTTTAGTTTCACTGTTCGTATGTAGAGAATAAACGCTCTAATATAATGCTTCCTGTTAGTTTAATTTGTGGCATTCAAACTTACCTTATATAGCTACAATGTCCAGACTTCAGAATTCACTTAGTCCTATACCTATCATAAACCTTTTAGTAATTTTTGTGTGTTTTGATACGGGCACACGTACCAAGATTATAACTGCTTTTCAATGGAATTTTATCAGTCTAGTAGGATCTTAGAAAATCACCATCTGGCTTTTATGGCGCACATGTATTAGTTGGTATAGTGGGCACTTGAGACTTTCAAGACTTGTAAACAGGAAACGTAGAATGTGACCTACACGATGCAGCGAGGCTTCAATCGATCGAGAGAGTAATTTATCAGCAGTTGGATGCTGTGGGTGACCGTGTGTGTGCCTTACGGCTAAGCTATCAAGCTGATTGTGATCAGAGTTAGGATATGAAAGTGAGGAGAAAAAGAAGAGAGATAAAACAAGGAAGCGAGTGATATTAGGCTTGAAAGAAAAAGAAAGAAAGGAATAAAGGTTCAAAGGAAGAAAGAAAGAACGACAGACTGACTGAATGGATGGATGGATGGATGGATGGATGGATGGATGGATGGATGGATGGATGGATGGATGGATGGATGAATGATGGATGGATGGATGAATGGATGGATGGATGGATGGGTAAATGGATGGATGGATGAGAGGAATAATGGCCAAAAGGAAGGAAGGAAGAATGACTGACTGAATAAATGAATGGATAAATGAATGGATGAATGAATGGATAAATGAATGAATGGATAAATGAATGAATGGATGGATAAATGAATGAATGAATGGATAAATGAATGGATAAATGAATGAATGAATGATATTTATTTTAAAGTACTTATATAATAATTGCTCTCACATGCAAGTCTTGAAAGAAAGAAAAAACAGTCAAATTCAAGTGGGTATTTGCACCCACCGTTGAGTATTTATTCCATTCAATAATGACTATTTGCTACAATAGCAAATATACCTACAGAGTATTTACTTCTACAGCAAATAGACTTAAGCTGGACGTATTTACTATACATCACATGCGTCAGTCTTTGCTAAGGAAACAAATACGGGCATTTGCTATCAAACGAACAAAGGCAAAATTCAGAATGAAGTGAAACCGGAATAAAAAAAATGAACTTCTTAAAAAAAATAATTTCTAAAAAAATGAATTTCTTAAAAAAAAATTTCTGAAAAAAATGAATAAAAAATAAAAAATAAATAAATAAATATCATATTATGAGCAAGTGTTTCCGCAAGTACATATATCTTATTTATGGCTGGATATTTTACGAGTCACGCAGTATTTTGACGAGCCGTAGGCGAGTCAAAATACAAGTGAACGATGAACGAGTAATATATCCTGCCATACTACACATCAAACTGTCTAATAAGAGATTTATTATCCAACTGGCAAAATGAGGCTCATTTACGACCGAAAAATTATCGTAAAATCTGTTATTATCAGAAGAATGCGTGACCATTGTCGTGACATGGGCGTGTGACGTCAATTCTGCGTCTGTTGATTGGTTTGTGGCAAAATCAAGTCAAACTGGTTTTCTGTGGCTTCGAGCGAAGTATTGTGAAAAACAAGCTCAAATATTGTATGTTTTCGTCTCAAAGTTCATCAAAAGCACAATGTTAACGAAAGGAAGTCTAATCTATCAAGCTGTGGACAATACAAGTGACAAGTGTCTCTCAACACCGAGAATTTTCATCATTTAGGACGAGATTCAGGTTTGTAATTCGGAGAAATCGTTGACATGTAAAAACGTAAGCTTATTGTGAAAAACAACAAATTGTACTTTTGTTTTTGTTTTCTTGGTTACCAAAATGCGAATAAAATATTTGAAAAAGACTGAAAGAAACTGTAGTCTAATATAATTGTCAAGTTCTCAATTGTAGATAAGCTTATTTAGCTTACACATTTCGAGGTGCAAAAGACCAAACCGGCGAACTGTTTATTCTTCTTCATCATCTGATTCAATATCATATAAACGACAACATTTACTTGGCAGTGGAGACTTTGACTGACAATCGTGCAGTGGTTAAATATAGCACCAGAGAACGATGTTGAAGCTTGTTTACGCGGGACTTGCAGTCATTGTAGAGTCGATGGCCGGACGAGTTCGTGTCAACACAACTAGTTTTCAAAACTGTTTTTTTTACTGTACGAAAATAACTAGAGTACAAATATGGGCAAATATTGTACTCATATTTGTACTCTACTGAGTACAGTTTGTGTATATTTGGATAATAAAACACAGTACATACCGCAGTATATGAAAATCTTACTAATTTCATTATTTTGCCGACGTACCTCTATCTCTGACGTAATTACAACAACCAGCCAATCAGAGAACTGTACATTGTTACTATCTCTATAAGGATAAAAGGACGTCACTATCTTGAGACAATTTCCGGTTGAAGTTAGCAACCTCGATAACACTATGAATTCGTGTGATTTTCCTTTCCTTTCTTCAAACTGGGGAACTCGATATCAATACGTACTGTGACACAGTGTGATACCATCTAAAGCTAATGTTTTTCTTCCTTCGATAATTTTAATTAACTGATTCTTAAGACAAGCAATTTAACATATTAGACTGTTTTGGCGAAGAATTCATATATATATATTTTTTTTTATGGTGATTTACTATTTTTTTCAGTTTATGGTTATTATTTTATTTATTTATTATCATTCACTTTTATCTATTTATTATAATTAAGTCAAAGTAAAGTAAAGTAGTAATTATTTTTTCTTATTCTTTTTTAGTTATTTATTCTTATTTTATTTATTTATTCTTATCATGTTTATTTCATGTTTTATTTTATATTTATTTCATATTTTATTTATTTCTTATTAATTAAATTATTATAATATTATTATTTGTTATTATTTTATATATATATTATTATTTTATCCTGGAGGATCCTTTTATTGGGAGTTCATCGTTGAACATTAGCACTTATTTATCTCTATTCTACTTATTATTATTTTTATATATATATTATATATTATTATTATTATTATTATTATTATTATTATTATTATTATATTATTATTATTATTATTATTATTATTATTATTATTATTATTATTATTATTATTATTATATTATAAATATTATTATTATATTATTATTATTATGATTATTAATATTATTATTCCCAGGACACTACTATTGTAATTATATAAAGCATTGTTTAATCAACTAAATACCATTGGGTATTTCAGAATTCAAATGTAAGTCATTTAAGATAGTGATTCTCAGTTTAAAATATACCACTGATGAAGCCTTCACCGGCGAAACGTCTGAATACGCGTTTGTCGTCTATTCCCTTTGCCTGACGAAGTTAAATACCTTCAATTCAATATTATTATTATTATTATTTAAAAAAAAATTAAAACTTTAATAATAAAATCAATCATATATTACAATATAATAAAGTAGCTACTAATTAAATCTAAATATATTGGTAAATATCTTGGTATAAGAATAAAAAAGAAGATATACTGTAAGAGGTCATCGTAAAACTGTAATAAAACTCTACTAGAAAAAAAAAGAGAATAAAACTAATAAAATGCACTAACTAAAAATAAATATAAAAAAAACAATAAATCTAACTAATTGCTGCAATTGCAGTCTCAACATCCAAGTCTATGTCTTTTATGTTGCTATTTAATCTTTATAATAATAATAATAATAATGTTGCTATTTAATCTTTATAATAATAATTATTATTATTATTATTGTTTTGATTTGATTTGACTATTAGTCATTAACTATTAGATTTTGTTTCATCGTTAATAATAATATTATTGTTATTATTATTAATATTATTATTATATTATTATTATTATTATTATTATTATTATTATTAATATTATATATTATTATTATTATTATTATTATTATTATTATTATTATTATTATGTATATTATTATATTATTATTATTAGTGATGGCACTTAACCCGTGAAACAAAATCTAATAGTTAATGACTAATAGTCAAATCAAAACAAAAGAAAACAATGGAATAAGTGTCTAGTAATATCTACTTGGCTAATACAGTCATTCTCAAAAAGGTTGTCCAGATGAAAAGACTACACTACTACAATAAAGTCACGTGATTCAATATGTATTCAATTTCCTCGCGTGGAATTTCAATTTGAGATGCAAATTAAAAGTACACGGCATTGTGAGAACTGAATGTAATGGCGCTGGTATCAACTCGCAGTTTCGCGCGCAGAAATTGAAAACATAATGAATCACGTGACTTTATTGTAGTATTGTAGTCTTTTCATCTGGACAACCTTTTTGAGAATGACTGTATATGTTTCACGGGTTAAGTACCATCATTATTACCATCGTTAAGTACCATTATTATTATTTTATCTATTTTTGCTACAGGAAGCAACTGAAGAATCGTACTGTGCTTTTATTTAAGGTAAGCAATTTGACATATCGAAATATTAGCAGATACTCAAGCTGCAAAACGGTCAACAAGACCCGTTTTGAGAACACAGACTTCATAATTATATTAATAAAAATTAACTTTATAACATTTAATAATCATTTTCGTGAGTATAAACAGTATAAAAAAAAGAAGAAAAACAAATTCGGTGCAGCGAGAAATCGAACCCCGGGCCATGTGCTTTTCAGTGCGAGCCACGGGATCATAGTAATTTGCACAACAATATAATAGACAGTCCATTCACAAGATACACTAGGTTATTTTGTCCTCCAAATCAATAAGCGTGCACGATAGCCTAGTGGTGCGGGGCAGTTATTTAGTGCGCCTAGGATCCGACTGTTCCCTCCCTCTTTGACTACTAAGCTGATTGGTGTAATGCACGATAGCGCGGACGGGGCCGAAATCTCCATCCTATACGTAACATACGGCGACTCAGCATAATGTCTGGGAGTATGGGCCTTCTTTGGATAAATTACTCTCTTTTGAACCTGGGGGTCTAGGATTCGAGTTCCAGCCGTGACACGTTTTTTTTTTCATTCTTTCTTTTTTTGTTTTGTTCTTGTATGTTTGTTTTCTTTTTTGGAATTGTTTACATAGTCTTCTTTTATTTTGTAAGAAAAAATGTAGAAAAGCATATTGATAAGCTTTCACCTCTTCTCCTTCTCTGAGCCCTAGGTCCAGTTAAATAATTTAATTATACATGATTTTATATATTTTTTACATAATTTTAATATTTAACGTTGCTTTCTTTTGAGTAATAACAACAGACACTGCATGCACAATTGAATTCAGGAATTTATTATACTGATAGATGCACCTGTTCAAAGAGTGGATAGCGTAAATAGCATAAATCAACTTATCTACTAGATATACAACTTATTATACATTTGAGTGTACAGTACGGCTGGAGTCGTGCCGTATTTTGACGAGATGTAGGCAGCCGTACTGCACACTAAAATGTATAATACGGTATAGAAAGAGGAGTTCATATGGATATATGTACTTAATAATACAACCCAGTTGAAGACTGGGTTCGAATCGTAACCGCAAAGCATCTACGGATTGTTTGGATGGACAGCTCTGCCATATTGAATGTACTCTATCATTTCAACTGCTGTGTTCCTGTTCGAGCTTTAAAGGGGGACTCTGATCAAAATACCTCAAACTTTTAAACCAGCTGAAACTCCGTAATTACAATCTTGAAGCTATCAATAATCAAGTTGCTGTGTTCAAGCGACAAATACATCCAAAAGAAGATATTTTCACTGCAGAATTCGACGATTATGATTTATAGCTGAATGTTACGTACTCTCACGTATTCTCAAGTCCGCCGCTTTCGGCGTACGAGCAGGATATAACTCCCAAATATATACTCTTCCATATCCTAACATATAAGAGGATCTAAAGTGTACGTTGGGACTTCTGGTAAAATTGATTTCGACATATTTATGCCACGAATTCATCATCTGAAGTCTCTTCAAGGGCAGGAGCGTGACCGGTATTATGAGTAGTACTAGAAACATACGTTGTATGGTGACTGATCTGCTCAATAATTATTTTTCGGTATAAAACTAAAAGAAGTTGGATATATCCACGAATCTGATGTATATAAATACTTCACAATTTAATAGTCTCCTAATACTACTAGTAAATGTAGTAGTCACGAAATGTACTTCAGGATGACCCGATGCGACTGACCGGCCTCTACTGATCAATCTGCTTTGCACGATTGTCAACACACTGCAGTTGTACGGACAACAGATTTTAAAATCCTATCTCATAAATTATTTTTTAGAAAGCAATTAATCTGCAAGAAAACTGTTCATTCTATGCATTTTATTATCAATTTCCAATGATTCTGGTGTTGACAATTAAAAGTGTCGTAACATGTATACTGTGAGTCAGTCTCGGCGGGAGCCGTGTTCGCCGGGCATTGTAACTTGTTCTTCTACAGTCTCAATATAAGCTTTACAATCCTTAAATATTTCTGGCCCTCGCGATCGGCTTTCACGAATGCTTCATATAAGAACATCGTTTACTTGGGATATGCTTACAAATCTGTATGCTGCCGATTTGATATGATAACATTTAGATCTCAAATCCATTTGAAGTCGTAAGGCCAAGAGTGCAAGACTGACACGAAGTATTCTCAAAAACTTCAGGGCCGTTTAGCATGATATATATCACAGTTCTATCCACTTTAGAAACTTCTGGTGCTAGGTGATAAGCCCTAACTGCCTGAAAAATGTATTGGACGGCTGAATGACAAAATAAGACGAAGAAACATCAATAAAACTGGGTAGTATTTTACAAGACTTTGTATGTGAATGTACGGACGTGTTCAATGGGTTGATTGGATGACGTCACAGAGACCAACCGCTGTCTGTTTATCACGGGCTCGTTTATTCAAAACCAACATGGCGTACGGGTGATTTCGGCCTCTTCTCATGAGGATTTCTCGACACTCTCTGGACCAAAAACAAAAATGTATCGTATTTTTATTAGTTTATCTATATACTTTTAGTAGACGCTGGAGAAAAGTCACTCCAAGAAGGGTCGATTTTGATCAGAGTCCCCCTTTAACAGAGCACGCCATGTAAAAAGAATCCCGAGATGCTTTGCAGTCCGTTTTCCCATTTACTTGAACACTGTTTTGCACTGGTTCATTTCGCTCCACTGCTGTGACATTTATACGGGTAATAAAACGATAATAATAAAATAAAATAAAATAATAAAACGACACGAACAAAAATAAATGATTATATATAGTGTTATAGGCCATTGTCATGATGTTATTTGTATTCAGCCTCCGAGATAAACACTAAGTTCCTATGTATTTACATAAGTTGCAACATTCACCTGAAGCCGTGTGGCAAGCTCCACCAGCTTGTCATACGAAACAGATTTGTCCAACATGTACAATGATTGAACGCTTACACTTCGGCTTTGTCGTTGACACTTTATTGGCTGTCTTGTTGAGCAAATCACAGTCGGTTTAAAGTCGCTGTCTTGTTGAGCCAATCACAGTCGGTTTAAAGTCGCTGTCTTGTTGAGCCAATCACAGTCGGATTAAAGTCACTGTCTTGTTTAGCCAATCACAGTCGGTTTAAAGTCACTGTCTTGTTGAGCCAATCACAGTCGGTTTAAAGTCGCTGTCTTGTTGAGCCAATCACAGTCGGATTAAAGTCACTGTCTTGTTGAGCCAATCATATAGTAGGTTTAAAGTCACTGTCTTGTTGAGCCAATCATAGTCGGTTTAAAGTCGCTGTCTTGTTGAGCCAATCACAGTCGGTTTAAAGTCGCTGTCTTGTTGAGCCAATCACAGTCGGATTAAAGTCACTGTCTTGTTTAGCCAATCACAGTCGGTTTAAAGTCACTGTCTTGTTGAGCCAATCATATAGTAGGTTTAAAGTCACTGTCTTGTTGAGCCAATCATAGTCGGTTTAAAGTCACTGTCTTGTTGAGCCAATCACAGTCGGTTTAAAGTCACTGTCTTGTTAAGCCAATCACAGTCCGGTTTAAATCATCTTGTTGAGCCAATCACAGTAGGTTTAAAGTCACTGTCTTGTTGAGCCAATCATAGTAGGTTTTTAATGCCACCGTCTTGTTGAGCCAATCACAGTCGGTTTAAAGTCACTGTCTTGTTGAGCCAATCACAGTAGGTTTAAAGTCACTGTCTTGTTGAGCCAATCACAGTCGGTTTAAAGTCACTGTCTTGTTGAGCCAATCACAGTAGCTTCGTACGTCTATAATGACATTTACAACTCCCCGGATGTATAAATTAAGTTTAGGATTTCTTCTTAGAAATTGTCTACTTTTTTAAAATTGTAAAGCGCCTTAGAATCTTGTATAAGTGCGCTATATAAATGTGATTTATTATTTTATTATTACTCTTTACGATGACATCAAAGTTTAAGATCTCGAGGAATCACTTAAAGTGCTTAAAATAGTCAAAATGGCGTATTTGTAGTCTCTGATTTTGTTTGATGCAATTAGATCATCGAATATTCCGTGCGTTCTCGTTGTGGAAACGGGTGAGCAGTGGCTCAGTCCCCGTGTGGATACATATACAGAAGAAGCCATTCATATGTTTTGTGACACTGAGGAAATGAAATGTACAGGAAATGAAATATAAACATTATTCCGCTTAAATTACAATTCTTCAAAGTTTCTAATATAATCTACTTCCGCATACTGCAATATTTTACTGCACAGAAGATGATTGGCCAAATGGTGTTCATGGTTACAGCTATTTCAACTGGAAAGCCATTCAAGTGTTCTGTAAGAATTGCGTCACGAATAAAGCCGCAAGATGATTGGCCAAATGGTGTTTCATGATTACAGCTATTTCAACTGGAAAGCCATTCAAGTGCTCAGCAAGAACTGCGTCACGAATAAAGTCATTCAAGTGTTCTGTGACAATCTACTGCACAGCAAGATGATTGGCCAAATAGTGTTTCATGCCGGTTACAGCTATTTCAACTGGAAAGCCATTCAAGTGCTCGGCAAGAATTGCGTCACGAATAAAGCCATTCAAGTGTTCTGTGACAATCTACTGCACAGCAAGATGATTGGCCAAATAGTGTTTCATGCCGGTTACAGCTATATATTTCAATTGGAAAGCCATTCAAGTGCTCAGCAAGAATTGCGTCACGAATAAAGCCATTCAAGTGTTATGTGACAATCTACTGCACAGCAAGATGATTGGCCAAATAGTGTTTTACCATTGATGATTGGCCAAATAGTGTTTCATGCCGGTTACAGCTATATATTTCAATTGGAAAGCCATTCAAGTGCTCAGCAAGAATTGCGTCACGAATAAAGCCATTCAAGTGTTATGTGAAAATATCTATACAAATGTGCTTAGTTTCCATGGAAATGATGCTGATTTCGAGTGCCTATAATTGCTATCAGTATCAAATGCACTGTTTACAAAACTGGCAACATTCAAACTTCTCGATGAACGAATTGATCCATTGCTGTGTCTTCTATCTCGTGCCCAATCCCTTCTCTCTATTCCCAGGCTACTCTCAATCGGTAGTGGAGGTGAGGGGTCTGGACAACCGTGTATAGTCACATTGGCTCCAATAAGGTTATTATCTGCTTCTATCGAGAGCCCATGGTTTGTCGAGCCAGCGGTTTCTACATTAAGTGGCCGTAAGAAAGGTTCGGGAGTACTGGGGATAGGTCCGGAATTTCGTCCAGCGGTTTTCTCATTGCATTGATTCTCATAATTATGCGGCTTCCGACGCCTCACCGATGGGCTTCGGGATTTGAAAAAGGTTAGCCATGTTGACGTGGAATGTGAGGATTCTTGTCGGCTTTTTGTTGCCCAGTTCCAAAACGCTTTTGCATTTCGCTTCAGTTCGTTTCGAAAACCACTGATGAATATAAAGTACAACAACGGATTGATAGCTGCATTAGTATGAGCCAGCAAATAGAAGACCAGCGGTACCGCTGTTGGAAGACAGAGGTATGTCTGAAAATCGAACGCAATGAGCATGTGGTTGACGTGGACTGGGAACCAACAGATGGCGAATATGGTTACCAAGGTGATGAACATCTCGACCAGCGGTCGGTTCTGTTGCGCTATTTGTCGCTTGAGCTCCTGGTTCTCCTCGACTACGCATGAGTGAAGTCGTCTCCGTAGCTCTCGTATAATCAAGGCGTACAAGACGATCATCAGTAGCAATGGTATCCCATAAGACACTGCGAACTTGATCGACATCTCATATTTGACGGTTAATTTCTCCTTCTCGGCGTCGTTGTTGTTCCAGAAAGCTACACAGTACGACTGACCCTTAAACTCCACAATCTGGAACTTGTATAACGTGAACGTAGATAACAAACACGAGCCGGCCCATATACCCGCTATAATGACCAGTGTCTTAACACGTGACAGAGGGGTATAGTTCATATAACAAACGGCAAAGTATCTGTCAAATGATATGGCAACCAAGGCGAGTACTGAAGCAAAGATGGACACATCTACAAGAAAGTATAATAATTTACAAGATATCGTCCCAAACACGCCGCCAATCCATTTATTTACAAAGAAGAAGTAGATCCAATGCAGTGGAGCCACGATCAGCACATCTAGAATGTCAGCGGTCGCCATGCAAATGAGGAAGAGGTTGAAGACGTTGGATTTCATTCTGCCGTTGGTGCGTGCAAAGTTGATGACCAAAGAGTTGCCGATCACTGCTAACACCAGAACGAGGCCATACGATACTGAAAAACTCACAGCAGTCAATTGGTCCGGTGGCGAGGCTTGGCATGTTGATGGGATCCCTGTGGAATTTGGAGCGTTTGTAGCGTTCATGGTCTGAAAATCAAAGCACAAAAATGGCGGTAATTTAAATACGAACCGCGCTATATAAAAGGGAATGGACCGCCTTCATTTCACACCTTTGTAGGTCAATGCAAATATGGTGTACACGCATGCGCATACATTTGTCTTCATAATCAACGATTCAAATGTAATGGTTTCGTACATCAATAAAACTAAGCTAGTCATCCATATTATCGTTTAAAATTACTAATACCATTGAATATACCATTGAGGAATATGTGTTTTTGATACAAAGGATTCAAATGTAATGGTTTCGTACATCAATAAAACTAAGCTAGTCATCCATATGATCGTTTAAAATTACTAATACCATTGAATATACCATTGAGGAATATGTGTTGGATGGATGGATGGATGGATGATAAAGGAGGATTCAAATGTAATGGTTTCGTACATCAATAAAACTAAGCTAGACGTCCATATGATCGTTTAAAATTACTAATACCATTGAATATACCATTGAGGAATATGTGTTTTTGATACAAAGGATTCAAATGTAATGGTTTCGTACATCAATAAAACTAAGCTAGACGTCCATATGATCGTTTAAAATTAATAATAACATTTAGGATGTAAAGAACGAATAATATTATTGAAATTCTTGAGAATCCACTTTTCCAGATTTCGCGCCCGATTAGCTGACCGCGCTGTCAGAACTCTTAACACTTTGACAGATGACAACTGATCATGAATGCGATAGCTGCCTGGCACAGGCACTTTTATACCCGGTGTACGCAATCGATGAAATCGATGACAATCGATGACAATCGATATCAATCGATATCAATTAATCGATTGATATTGGAAATCGATGACCAATCGATGAAACAAAAATCTGTGACCTTTGATCGATTGTCATCGATTGCCTTATATGATTGATCGATTGTTATCGATTGCCCTAAAATAGATCGATTTTCATCGATTTTCATTGATTTTCATCGATTGTTTTGTACTTATGGCCAGAGCGGGAACAAGCGCACTCAGCTTGTAATTGCCCTAGCTGTCCCCGGTCATTACTACCTTGAAAGCATTTCCTCGTGAAACTACTACTACTTGGTTTTCACTAGCGAAGCAAGCTCGAGCGTGAGCTTAAGAGGTGCGATCTTATCATGGAAAACGGGTCAGACGCAAACACAAGCACAAGGATCACAATGTTTTTATTTAGTAATTGCGCTTACGCTTTCGTCGGGCCCGTTTACTAATGACACAAGTTCATATTCTTGCGTTTGCGCTTCTGCTAGCGTCGCTGGTGAAATCCAGACCGCTTTAAGAACCGGCGATATTCTTCGTCGAGTCCGCAAGCTAACGAATTTGTAGCCAGGCAAGGAAGTGGACACCCCAGTGTTGTGTTTACCAACTAAGCGCAGCTAAGATGCGTCTCATAAACAACCTTTAGGCTGGCCCAATTGAACTAAAGCCATGTCATTCTGTTTATACCATTAAATACCAGTCACATCATGCAGTATCTAGAGGATATTACGTCTTATGCCTTCATGGCTTTCGCTACAACACAAGCATCAACGCA
The DNA here is from genome assembly GCA_033675265.1 of Actinostola sp. cb2023. Lineage (NCBI taxonomy): Eukaryota > Metazoa > Cnidaria > Anthozoa > Actiniaria > Actinostolidae > Actinostola > Actinostola sp. cb2023. The sequence continues at coordinate 465,150 of JAUJYZ010001516.1, forward strand.
AGCATAAGCACAAGCACAGACAAGTGACTTGTATCGTGTGAAAACGAACAGTACGCAAGCATAAGCACAAGCATAAGAACTTGTATCGTGTGAAAATGGTCGGACGCACGCATAAGCGAAGACAGAAGAACAAGACAAACTTTGATCCCTGTGCATACTATGCTTGCGTCGCTGCACGTATATGTAACATTACCTTCGTACAGGTCTACACTATTTCTCGCCCAAGATGACCTGAGTTAAACTAAGTTTTTCGTGTAACTACTCCACAGTAAAGCCGGCCTGATATACTGTAGTTTGAGTTAACTAATTCACAGCCAGTTTTTATCTATTGTTATATAAAGGTTGGAATCTGAAATAGTATCCCTTTATGGCGAAGTGCGTCCAGTAACATTATCTTCCTGTGGCCAAACAAGTGGGTTATAAACGCTTGGTATTTACGTTCTATTTCCATGCAAGCAAAACCCATTTAAAAGAGATGAGCCGAGATTTTTAACATTCCATGTATAGTGCCCTATGGATGGATGTCGCTGTATCTCATCAGGATGGCAGCAGTTTGGCGCGCAGGCGCGGATAGTTTAAAGAACACACAAGCATGTATATTGAGATGAAAGATTAATTTGAATGTCCGCGTCTTCTATTGGATGTTAACGTTATTTGAGTAATAAATAAATAAAAAAAAAGTGAACACTTTTCTCAGCAAAACCATTTGAGATTAAGTCTAAAAGACGCTCGGAGACGAGTTTTTATATGTAACTTCTCTTCACTCTAAGATTATTCCTTTTTCATTCGAATTTTTTTCATTCGAATTTTTTTGATTCGAATTTTTTGATTCGAAATTTTTGATTCGAATTTTTTGATTCGATTTTTTTGATTCGATTTTTTGCTTCGATTTTTGATTCGATTTTTTGTCAGTAACATAATTGTGTTCGTGATTCCTTAGTATTCCACGATAACAGACTTTTAAAACAATCCCTAAAGACCTAAAGAAGATACATCATTAGCCAATCCTTTTAAATTAAACGGATCTGATTCAAGTCATAAATTAGACGATTGACAGAATTTGCGTCGATGTGTCAATAACATAATTGTGTTCGCGATTACTTAGCTTTAAATGGTAAAACGTACTCAGTAAGCAGATTCTTAACGATCTCTAAAGAAGATGTATTCTTTGGAATCCTTTTAAATTAAACGGATTATTCAATCTAGAGTGATCAGTATATTAGGCGCGCAGCCATGAATCAATTTATCTGGATATTTCTCAGACAGCGACGTTTCTTCAATATTAAACATCAAAACAGATTTTAATAAATCCGGTTTTATAGAAGTTACAATACGAAGGATTAAACGGAGCTTTAGATCTGATTGTGATATTCGAAACACCTGTCATAGAACCTCCGTTATCGACCACCGACCTCGCCATGTCGACCACCAACATCATATGTACATCGGCCAGATTCATTTGTGCTGCGCGCGTTAATCACTACAGCCGGTGCGTCTCTCCTCGCTATATTGGACACCTACATTCATCACATCTCCACTGGAAACACCGTCAAGTTCTAGTACGTGTTACATTGTTACAATGTTTTTTGAATTAGCTGTACAAAAAGAGCATGTATTTGATTCATTGCCACAGGCAAAACCCCTGATAAAAAACTTATCTATCTGTTCCATTGCAGCTGTTTATTCATATCTAAGTCAGCCAGCTTTACATGGAACACCGGTTGATAAAGTACTGAGTTCGTGGGATCAGGGACCAACACGCCTCAGGTACTGATAGCAAGCAGTGAAGCGGCTAGGAGTATTGCTACGCCCACTGGACGTCTCTAAGATTTTTGGTTTCAGTGTAACATATTTTTATTTTATTTTTATATTTTAATATTATTTAAAAAAAATTAATATTTTTAATATTTTTAATATTTTTAATATTTAATATATTTTTAATATTTAATATATTTTTAATATTTTTAATGTGTAGCATATTTTTTAAATATTAAAAAAAAATATTTTAATAGACATTTACTATATAGTTTCTAAAACAATTTCTAAGCTTATATTTATTATCTATTATTATTATTTAGCATATGATTTTTAGCTTTTTAAATTTTAACTAGACGCTCTTCTAGCGTGAAGTCGGGCTTCTAAATGAAATGTAACCTATTTGAACTAAATATAGATATCTTATAGTGCGATTTTCAGTGCGATTGAAACAGTTTTTGGTTGCTCGTCGTTGCATGACTCGAGCTCGATAGAACATGCTTTCCTTGCAATTTCAGTACTGCGAACTTTACAGTATATCAGTAAAAACGTTAATAGCCCGTCTTCACGCTACTAGAGCGTCCTGTTTCAATCTAAATTTAGATTTAAATACTTATATTTTGGCCCCTTGACCTCCGGTGCTTTCCCTGATTGGTTTGTGCTTTGTAATCTTTCTTGGCCAGACTTTATGTCTCCTTCGGCTTTAGCTCGACGTTTAATAGCCTGCGTAGCTTAATATAAAACTAGACGCTCTACTAGCGTGAAGTGGGGCTTCTAACTCATATAGCCTATTTGAACTAAATATAGATATCGCAGTGCGATTAAAACAGAGCAATCTGATTTGTTTGTGAAGAAAGAGGCCAACTGATGTCTCGTGTTGAAGAAGCCATTCCTCTCGCCCCAATCCCCGCGCCAACAAACAAGGAACGCCTGTAATGTGACATGTCGATTTGAAGCCTAAGAAGAAGAACAAACTGCATTTTTAGAGTCGGGGCTTCCACAGGAAGCCCGACTAATGATACATTTCATTGTAACATGCAGTGCCCTATTGAGTATCACATTATGTGACAGGTTACCCCAGAGGGGGTGGGGTCCAAGTCAATTACACTATCCCCCTAGCCAACGATGCTTTACTTGTCAGGGCGCACATAAGATTTAGACCGAGCTAGGCGGTTACTAAGTTTTCATCAATTAAGGGTGCTCACAGCTACACCGTTAGCATAGTAATAACAATAACAATAACTTTATTCCTATAGCGCACATAGACCTACCGTTCTAGCATAGCATACTGTAACACATTTTCCACACTGTCTAAGATTTTTGGTTTCAAAGGTAGCCTCTGAACAATGCTCTCCAAGGGGAGGGGGAAGGGGGGAAGAGTTTGGAGGGATAGGGAAAGGGACTGGGGAGGAGGGGAGGGAACCCCTTTCCCTCATCTCTTCCTCCCTCCCCCTCCCCCCTCCCCTAGGGAGCCTTGTTCACAGGCTACAAAGGTCAATCCGTGAGTGATTATCACACGGGTAACATGAACACGTGACTGGTTTGGATGACGTCATTTTCGTCTTTATGAATTCTTAGCATAACTTTCTAGATACAGTCAACTCTCTCGTAAGCGGACACCCTCGGGAATTGAAAAAAGTGTCCGTTAGTGGAGCTGTCCGCTTATGAGAACTATTCCCGTAAGCGGACACCAAAGAAAAATAGGGTGGATGTCCGCTTACGGGAGAGATAATTACGTTTTAATCGGTAGAGAAAAATAGCAACTGAACCGTACACCTTGCTTCCCCGCGGACAAATGGAGATTTGACAAAACCGATCCCCACTGTTCTGTTGCTCTGTAAAAGGTCATATTTTTGTTGATTTATTGCAAATTAAAGACAAATTCCATTGCCGAAAGTCCATTATTACATGGTGTGTCCGCTTACGAGAGAGCGTAAACAAAAGAAAAATCCAATTTTCATTTTCAAAAGTGTCCGCGTCCGCTTACGAGAGAGTGTCCGCTTACGGGAATGTGTAAATACAGAGTTTGACTGGAAGGTAAAACGGGGATTTGAAAAGGTGTCCGTAAGTAGAGCTGTCCGCTTACGAGAGTGTCCGTTAGCGGAGAGTTGACTGTACTTAGATACTTGCAGTCGCTCACAGTTAGTAATATCTATTAAACGTTAATCATCATTTCATCATATCAGAAAGACGTAATGTTAAAATATACGCGATAACTGAAGTGGTTCGCTTTATTGCTCCATAAATCCATCGCTAACCTTTTAGTCTCTAGTGTGCAGTGATTGAATGTTTAGTTTATGCTGAGATCGATATGACAACAACACTAGATGCAACATCGACAAATGTGTTCAATCAGGCCCTAGGTTAATCCGTGTTTGATCGTATAGCTAGCTTAAAGGCTTAGCAAATACGTAGCAGTGAGTTTAAGCAAATGTTAGAACGAATGATTTAAATCCAGGCGATAATGGAGCCGTCCATTGACGCGGAGCAAACATGAACTCGGCCAGCAAACACCCTGCACTATGTCAACGAAATGACAACAATCTGATGGAATTTACAGTCTATTGACGTAGGAAACTACGTAATAACGACCAACACTAATGATTGTGCAAACGAAAGAGAACAATCCTTGAGTAATCCCTCAAAATCTTTTAACATAACATAAAATATTAAAATATTAATAAACGACGTGCCTTTTAAATTCCTATCATTAGTTCCGAGTATACCCAACATTCTTACGGGCAGTTATTTGTCAAAGTTATACCTTAGAATTTCACTAAAATGCCTCTTATATTAAGGTTCACTCATGGTTATATGACGTTTTTAAATTGAAAATAAATACAAAGTAAGATCCAAGGTTTACTGGACAAAGTATTGTGATATGCTGCATCATGTTTCGATTGCCAAAGTTCAAGCATCACACGGAAAAGCCCTCAAATGGTAGAAATATATGGAACATTTTCAAGCTACGATTCAGCGATGATATTTCTATTCTATATTCTATTCGTGCTATTTCATTCACACACGTTTTCAATTAACAGTTGTGGTTTGAACATGACGACATTGTACCTTCGACACTTACCCAATTATGTTTGTATTTGAAATTCAATCTGGAGTATCCGTAGAGAGCACGCTTTCTCGTCCTTTGTAGTGCTTTCTATCGTGTCCCTGGGCGAGCGGTTGGCGGCAAAGGGCTAACAATCCAGGCAGTTCATCTCTCTTCTTGCCCTAACAAGACTGTGAACGCGCCGTGAGCTCCAATGCCCTAATCCTCCGTCTGTCAGTTCTTTGTCACTTCGCTTGTGATGGCCGTCGACAGCTCCCAAATGCAAGGTTAATATTTATCTGATATGCGCCTGACGGGAATATTTGGTGCTCCTATTCCTTGACCAATAAGTTTGGTTCATTTTTGGGGCCAATTTCTTAGATTTCATTTTTACTGAATCACAATATAGAAACCAGATTGCTGATAGCGATATCTGGACGAAGCTGGCCAATTAGATAACGCCCTTTATCAGTCCGTCCAGAGCATCAAATGACAGGCGACGCTAAATCTGCGCTAAAAACACAATGTTTTTCTCCATCAATTTGTGTTCACCATTAGGCAAAATTGGAGCCGTCTCGCAAGATGTAATCGAATTCCATGCTTTTATGATCTTGAACTGCAAGAGTCGTTTTGAAAGCAATTATTCTATTTTTAACACAATTTTTTAAATCAAGTCATACATGTTTTGAATCGTAGTGAGGCCATCGGATATGACACAAAAACTATGCGCGTTTTTATTGGGGGTTAGTTGGTACGAGCTCAAGGAATCATATAAAGTATCTATAGTGTCTCTGACATACTTCCAGGAACACCGGAACACGGCATGTAGTACTTCCTGGTATTCCGATGGTGTTCCTGGTTTTGTGATGGTGTTCCTGGTTTTGTGATGGTGTTCCTGGTTTTGTGATGGTGTTCCTGGTTTTCTGATGGTGTTCCTGGTTTTCTGATGGTGTTCCTGGTTTTCTGATGGTGTTCCGGGTTTTCTGGTGGTGTTCCTGGTTTTGTGATGGTGTTCCTGGTTTTGTGATGGTGTTCCTGGTTTTCTGATGGTGTTCCTGGTTTTCTGATGGTGTCCCTGGTTTTCTGGTGGTGTTCCTGGTTTTCTGATGGTGTTCCTGGTTTTCTGATGGTGTTCCTGGTTTTCTGATGGTGTTCCTGGTTTTCTGATGGTGTTCCTGGTTTTCTGATGGTGTTCCGGGTTTTCTGGTGGTGTTCCTGGTTTTGTGATGGTGTTCCTGGTTTTGTGATGGTGTTCCTGGTTTTCTGATGGTGTTCCTGGTTTTCTGATGGTGTCCCTGGTTTTCTGGTGGTGTTCCTGGTTTTCTGATGGTGTTCCTGGTTTTCTGATGGTGTTCCTGGTTTTTTTCTGATGGTGTTCCTCGTTTTCCGATGGTGTTCCTGGTTTTCTGATGGTGTTCCTGGTTTTCTGATGGTGTTCCTGGTTTTCTGATGGTGTTCCGGGTTTTCTGGTGGTGTTCCTGGTTTTGTGATGGTGTTCCTGGTTTTGTGATGGTGTTCCTGGTTTTCTGATGGTGTTCCTGGTTTTCTGATGGTGTCCCTGGTTTTCTGGTGGTGTTCCTGGTTTTCTGATGGTGTTCCTGGTTTTCTGATGGTGTTCCTGGTTTTCTGATGGTGTTCCTCGTTTTCCGATGGTGTTCCTGGTTTTCTGATGGTGTTCCTGGTTTTCTGATGGTGTTCCTGGTTTTCTGATGGTGTTCCGATTCCATGATCATGTGTATTCGTTTTATCAACTGAAGAACCGTTACATGTATATATAATTGTATATATTGCAGAGGCAATGTATTTTAACTGGCGAATGACTAAAGCATATTAATGGCACTGTGGAATAAGGATCATTTCTTGTGCTTGCGCTCATATGCTTGCGTCGGCCCGTTTTCACATGACACACAAGTTTCTTCTGCTTGCGCTGTGCGTCGTAATGTAAACCAGACTTTAAAATAACTGACGGAAAAATTGTCAACATGATTACAATTAATTAAAATCTGCAGAGAATCTAATATAATATATCATTGTAACTCAAAATTCAAATGTTCTTTTAATGGCTTTCCCGACGCCCACACGGTCGGCTCATCTAAAAGACATTAAGATTTGTGGAAAAACTGTTTAGATTCTGATCTACTACCGATCACTGACTAACCTGGTATCAACATGCCTGGCAAACATTTATTCAATCAAAAAATCATTATAAAGACATCACAGTAGTGATATATCTATACATGTGGGAGATGAATTAGAAACCGACTTTGCATCTGCGCATGCTCAACTATCAACTGCAAATATGAGATACTACTAGAATAGAAAGGCAAAATGGGAGAGCCCCTGTGTTAAGTGTAGAGAGCCCCTGTGTTGAGTGTAGAGAGCCCCTGTGTTGAGTGTTGAGAGCCCCTGTGTTGAGTGTAGAGATTTATCAGGGAAGTGTCTTTTATGCGTAGCGGCGAGTGCATTTTGTGGTAATACCTCTTTTGCCGGCTTCAGACTCGTGATATCAAAATCCCCATTTCCCTTATTTCCGCCGATATTTTTATTACCCTGGTTTCGACCGACTCTGATCATGCCGACTCAGTCATTGCTCAACTGATGAGATTTGACTAGAGTGTTCAATTAAAATCACTTATTTATGTCGTTATACAAACCGGATGGTGCAGACTTATAGTGTTTATTCTGAACATTTCCCTTCATTTATAGAAAGACTGCTATTTGATTTCGCGCGCTGTACTAACAATGAACTGATATCCTTTTAGTTAACGTCTAAATGTACTTCTTGTAAAAAAGGGATGATACTCGCCGTAAATTAGGGTGTGGTCGTGCCACCCGCACCTCTGCACCCTCACTATATCTGTGCGAAAAGTCGATTTCCAAACCCTGATTTAATCGAACAACTGGAACACGCACAGGAATCGTGGTCTCTCTTCGTTTTCATGCCATACTTATATAACCTTTTTCGGTTCAAATTGCCGAATTTTTTACCCTGTTTTAGTGTTGTCCGTATCTTGGCAAACGCGGTGGAGACAAGATTTAAAGGCAATTTACTGCATGATATAGGAGGTCTGGACCAGGTTGGAATAAAGCTAATTTACCTGTAATATCCTCATTAAATAAAGAGTTTGATATGAAGGTAGTTTGACTTGCAAAACATTGTAAAATAGTATACAACTAATATAAGCATTAGTATAGTAAATATATCAATCTTGTGTGGTTAATTTCTATCATATTAACGTCGTACTATATTAATACATCAGTGTATCTAGTCTACATTTGTACTTGTAAGTCAGAAAAACTATATATAACAACCAATGAATCATATTTTAACTTACCTATAAAACCGTATGCCTTCACTTGCCACTGCGTGTAGTGTTGTGTGTATAAACTGAAGCGAGAACTTCATTATGAGTGTTCCGGTTTTTCATAATCTTTTCCGAGCATCAGTTACTCTTCCAAATCCAATCTAATCCCGAAATTAAGGGCAAAAACGATAAAAATCATTCTGTTGATCAATGGTAAAGTAGCGGAGTTGTTTATTTGAAAAACTGAGCGTCGGAACGTTTGATCGCGTTTCAAAACACCAATGAAATCGAGCCCAGAACAATAGCGCAGCAAAAGGAACACTTAATCGTGTTCTAATCGATTTCTATTCAGTATCCTGGCAATTCGTAACATTCAACAGCAATATCAAATGTTCTTTTGATGACAAACTTCGATTAATGAATTTGGTGTACGGATGTTTGGATGCCGAGAACTTTGCTTTTGGTTGTGGCATGTAAGACATGTAACAACAAGTAATGGATTGGCGCTCCAACTGTGTACATTACGTCATTGGATTTTAACTGAGGCAAAAATGGAAGTCATAGTAAATAAGAATCAAATTAGAAAATGATATTTCCAGCAATACCATAATATCCTTGCGGTGGTCTGTCCCTTCTTCTTTTTTCGTTTCCTGTCAATTTTTCTCTCCCGCTATGTATTAACGGGAAGAGGCGAATTATACTCGTTGTTTTTTAAGATCACGAACATTATAAAAAGAAACGTACTATAGTTTTATGCCCGCATATCACCAACGTAATCTAATCAGGTTATTTTGATGGCGAGGAAATTAATAACAGGATTTGAAAGCTTCTTAGTTTTAATTACCTCTGAACTGTGATGCCGTCAAGATTTATAATGTATTTATTTGTTCATTCATTTAGTCATTCATTCATTTGTTTATTCAGTCCTTCAGTCCGTCAGTCCTTCATTACTGATTTAAGTAATTCTTTCAGTCAGTTAGTGAGTCGTTCATCCATCCATTTATTTATTCATTCAATCTGTTTTAAAATCATTCATTCATTCATTCATTCATTCATTCATTCATTCATTCATTCATTCATTCATTCATTCATTCATTCATTCATTCATTCATTCATTCATTCATTCATTCATTCATTCATTCATTCATTCATTCATTCATTCATTCATTCATTCATTCAGTCAGTCAGTCAGTCAGTCAGTCAGTCAGTCAGTCAGTCAGTCAGTCAGTCAGTCAGTCAGTCAGTCAGTCAGTCATTCATTCAGTCATCCATTCATTCAGTCAGTCATTCTGATTCATTCGCCGTGTCTTTCTTTCTTTTTTCTTTCCGTTCATTCCTTCTTTCTTCTGCTGGTATGCAGTATAATTTTCAGTTGGATAGCAACACTGATTATATTTCTGGTTACCATAATCATTATGATAATGCATTCTGGCGACTCCATAGATAAAATAGCTGTTATAATTTTCAAACATTTGCAATAATGAAAGGCAGTATAACGGTGTAGTTTTTTTTATTGTGACCTTGAGCGATACGTGATATGTCTCCATTGAGAGCGTTGTGGTGAAATGATTTCACTCGCTATCCCCACGGAACCGCACCAGAAAGTCATCAGTCTATAGTCAAGTCTCGGTGTCTGCACTCCCTTGTGTTATCATCGTAGATTTTGTAACTAATGTGTTATTGATTGCTTTCTATTATTATTTATCCGATCCGGCAATGGTTGATATGCTACAAAGTATTGATATCCTACCGGAGAGGAGAGGAGAGGAGAGGAGAGGAGAGGAGAGGAGAGGAGAGGAGAGGAGAGGAGAGGAGAGAGAGAGAGAGGAGAGGAGAGGAGAGGAGAGGAGAGGAGAGGAGAGGAGAGGAGAGGAGAGGAGAGGAGAGGAGAGGAGAGGAGAGGAGAGGAGAGGAGAGGAGAGGAGAGGAGAGGAGAGGATTGAAAAACTACTAGATTACGTACTGAAAATTAAATATCACAAGAAAATACACTGAATAAATGAATTGAGTAGGAAAGTGGGGTGGGGTGCGAACGGGACATGAGTACCTATGCGAGGAACCCCCCCACTTTAAAACGCTGACTTATTTAATTATTTTGTGCAATACCATGATCGCCTCGGTTTCCTTTGTCCTTCCAGGGACATACAAACCACTAAATCTCTCTTCTCCAATTTTCCGACCGCGAAATTTAGTAAGACAATGCAGAAATCCATATGGATATCTGCATTTACTCACTAATTTTCCCGGCGGGAAAATTAGAGAATGGAGACTAGGATCGTCCCCAGGGTGTCCCTCGTATAACAATCACTGGGACCTTGGACAGGGTAGTCTGTCCGAATTACGTTTAACCTGAAAGCTGGCTCTACTCCAAGTTACTCAAGCGTCTAACACATGTGGGATGCTATGTCCTCGACTCTGCGCATGAGCAGCGCATATGCAAAGACCGGAATTCTTTCTTTTCTGGACTAAAATCTTGGAACTCTTTATTTCTTGCCTTTTCCCATTGCTTACTAAACGTTAGCACACCATGAAGGTTTTTTTCGTATTTTCGGGCACTTTCCCTTGATTGGTCAACTTTAGCTTCTTTTACAAAGGCAAAACAACTCTCCGCCATGATTTTTGACCAAATGACGATTAAATATTCCTAAACTGATTTTAAAAAAATGCTCGATCATTGTACAAATGAAACAAAGCATCACAATTTCTAAATTCTCCAGAGTGTGGTGTAATCAACGCTCTTTGAGAAAAATATTGTACTGCTCTAAGTTATGCAAAGTTAACTATATTTTACTTTATTTCCTCGGTGATCATGGTATTACAAACTGATACCATGACAAGAGGGAAATTAGTGATTAAATTTTCCGCAAGCCGAGGGAGAGTTTGTAAAAGTCCCTCCGCCTACGGCGTCGGGACTTCCACAAACTCTCCCTCGGCTTGCGGGAAATCCGCCTACGGCGTCGGGACTTCCACAAACTCTCCCTCGGCTTGCGGGAAATCCGCCTACGGCGTCGGGACTTCCACAAACTCTCCCTCGCTTGCGGGAAATTTAATCACTAATTTCCCTCTTGTCATGGTATACGTATTACTTATAATTATTTAATGATTCTGAGAGGCATTGTTGTAAAGTGAGGGGAAATTAATAAACGTAATTCTGCATTGTCATTTATTTTCATCCATTTATCTTCAATGCTTAAGGGGGGTCGGTACTATCTTTTGATGCTCGTTGCTAGGGAAAGTGAAATTGCCATAAGTCAATGCATGTTTTGTTTACAGCCATGAAATTTGGAACGTAGTCATTCAGTGTAAGTGGGAATGTAATGATGACGTCATCGGGCCACGCCATTGTCACGTGACCCAAAGCAGAAAAACACGTTTTTCAAGGGCGTTTCGATTTTTTTTCAAAAATTATTGTTTTCAGTATGTTTTTAAGAACGTTTCCAAAATATTTACGCATGCGTTTTATGAATTTCGGAAAAATAAGAAAATGACGCTAAAATTCGTGTTTACAAAACCACGTATTTGCTTGTAACTTTCTTAGTTTTTAAAATATAACAAATGCCATGCGCTAAGTTTTAGATAATTCACGTTTATTTATTGAAATATCGAAAAACCGCATATAAACTTTTTTTCCGACGAGAAAAACTTAATTTTGTAGACCGGAAGTTATTTGTTCTCATGCAAGCAGCCAGGTCACTTAGCTCCTCCGCCATCTTTAAAATTACCCAGAATGCATTGTAACAAGCAGACTCAAAGTCGACAAAAGTGGCGAGTCGCTGTCTTTATATCTTGCAAAAGTGGCTCAAATATTCCTTGAATGGCGTAGTTTAAGCTGCTTCTGCCCAGACACTGAAGTACAGGAGACTGCTGAATGTTTCTCCAACGCAAAACTTTGAAAATGATGGTTCAGAACACGTACACAGGATTTCGCCGGTTTGTGTTTTGACATTGACTTGGAGTTGGGACAACGATTCTTTGCTATTCTTTAATAGCTCTTTGTTTTCTATCGTTAGCGAATCATCTTCCTCTTTCTTTTGAAAATTAAGTCATGTTGTTGTGTTGAACTACATGTGTAACTTACAAGTAGTTTAGAGTTACGAGTCTAAAATACTGAAAACCAGTGATCTCGAGTTTTATCACATTTTTGAAAAGCTCCTGTAAAAGATACTTAGTGAATATAATTAATAAAACCTATTACAAAATTATTGTATCGTGTATTTTCCTGAATGAAGCAAAAGTAAAACACAACAAAACAATTTTAGCATAAGAGTTCGGAAAGAAAATATCACTTCCGGTCTCGCGACATAGCAACCGGGTTACCTGGCAACGAGATAGTAAACAAATACTACAAATACACAATAGAATGCAATTTAGAAAAGCATGAAATAGTACTAACTTTAAATAGTACTAAATAGTGCTATTTCTATTGTTTTCTATTGTTTCATTAGTGCTATTTAGTACTAATTAGTTATTTAGTTTTCAAGCTTTTCTAAATTGCACTCTACTTAGTAAACAGTTACAAAATTAACAATAATTACACAAAATACAAATTATAAATAAATAACAGGGTCAAAAAGGAGTTGTAATTATTATACAATATATATTGTTTCTGTTCTGTTTGTATATAGAAATTTACTATTTAGACTACTCGTCCGTGTTTTGCAGAATAACCGCAACATTGCTATTAATCCACGAGTTGCCTTATTTACATACGGGTCTTTTATTTCAGACACTCGTCACGTGATAATAATGAGTAGTTATTCACACCTCGCGGGAAGTTAGAATGGCTTTCTTCACCGGTTCCTTCGAGGCGTCAAAATAATCGAATTTTACGGACAGAAAGCCGTATTTCAAGGATTAATATTGACTGGAATAGGAAAGAGTACAATGGTACGTCCAAAAGGTAAGAATTGCTTCGTATATTTGATGTATTTTGCATGGAAAACGTTCAACTCTTTGTGCGTGTGGTGTACATGGAAATAGACTGTTAAGCCTGGGGTGCTTACCAGTTACTCGGAAAAACCGGAAATTCCGGTTTGAAAAAAAAAAGGTATGTGTCATTTTGTTCGGAAAGTTCCGGAAAACTCGGTCTAATGGTACACGCGTCTACGGAAAAACCGAAAAGAGCGGGAAAAGTGGATTACCTAAATCGCTAGACCGAATTTTCCGAAACTTTCCGATCGGAATGACACATACCATTTGTTTTTCCAACCGGAATTTCCGGTTTTTCCGAGTAAATGGTAAGCACCCCAGGTTTCCATTTGATCGCTACGATCGATGAACACAGTCTGTATTTTGTAGTTTTTTTTTGTACAATGTATATTCAGCTTCTTTTCTCAATATACAGCGTTTTGCAAAAATTCTGTAAAATCCTAATATATCGATATATCAATATATAGTAATTTGCATAATCCTAATTCTTTGATTTTAGCTATTATTAAACCTGAATCTAAACCCAATTAACCTTTGTAGTATGTATGTGAAAAAATAATTGAAAAAGTTGAACTTTAGAGGGCTTATTCAGCCATTTTATGATGAAAATTACCCACAATGCACCCGATATATTGATATATCGATCTATATTGCTTTTACAGAATTTTTGCAAAGGGCTGTATTATATCAGTGTTTTTAAAATCTTAGTACATGCATCAACATGTAAACAAATCCACCCATCCCCTACATGTCATAGTTCCCCCCTCCCTACAAATATCTCTCACCCCACTTTCCGAGTCCTCAAGGTGCGGACACACGGTGCAACATTTTGTGCAACATTTCCTGCAACACGTATTGTTGCAGCGTGTGTCCACCTCTGCAACATATTGCGTGCAATGTTGCAGAAGTAGAATCGAGTCAGGCCCATATAGCCAGACCAAAATCTCTCCCGTAGGCCGAGTCCAATTTGGCAGTCGGAGGAATTTTTTTAATTCAATTCTTTCCAAATTGGACAGGCATGTAGTCCTGTTACTTGTTAATTATATCATATGTATTTTCTTTAACAAAGTCCATACGAAAACTATTTTCTTAAGAAACGTCCATACGAAAACTATCCAAATTAATAATTTGGATTATCCAAATTAATAATTTGGACAGTTTGAAAAATATGAAAATAATACCATAGGTGCTTGTATGGGATTATAGATAGATGATACAATTAAGTGCCTTATTTGCCTCAACTCAACCCTGTGTTCAGCATGGGAACGAGGCTACATGACTGAACATACAAGAGATACAGTATACCCTTGTCGAATGACCCCCTCACAACATGGACTTGAACTATTTCTGCATTTGTTTTTCTCCAGAATAACTCCATGCAGCATTGAAAACCCATGAATTCGAAAGCAACCACAAAGTCAAGACAGAAGTAAAAGTGTTCAATTTTTATTTGATTCTATAAAATGACTGTAATACAGCCTTATGGCTGCAAGATTTTATCTCAATAAACTATCTATCTACATGTATCTAAAGTCTAAGACATTTATTATATTACAGTGCAACTAAAAACTGACCACCTTAATCTATTTGAATACTTCTGTTGCCGTAATATAGCCAATCAGCTTCCAACATGGTGAGACATTTTGATTGTTTTAGGTTGAGACCAAAGTCTTCAAATACATCGAAGGTGATCACACTTGTTTGTTTTGCATATTATGTTTATGTAGTAATAATAATAATAATAATAATAATTTCTTAAAAACGCATTAACCGAAGTCTCAATGCTTTTTACAATGTTAAATAAAATAAAATAAATAGTGCAGTTGCCATCCTTGGGATCAACCCAGAGGTACATATATATTGAGCCCCCGGAAACGAGCGACATCTGGAAAATACCCCTGGGTAGATCTATCTACAAATGTAGCTTATCATACATGGAGGGTCAGAGAACTGGACCTGTATAACGTACGGCATGCAGGCAATACCATAAGTAGGCATGAGAAATGTTGAATTACAAATACTGTGTTAAGACAGGCTTTCACTAGCAACACAATCATTAGCGTAAGCAAAAAATATGCATTATGTCACTCTGAAAAGAGACCGGATGCAGGCTTACCGTAATTTCCGAAACGAAACGGAAACGACACGCGGGAACGGAACGAAACGGGCCGGAATGGGACGAAACAGGAATTATATATATAAATACATGCGATAATACTGTGATACGTAGAAAGAAAATATCAACAGATTCAATATTCTGTTTGACTATCGCGCCGATCGACGAGCCATCATTGTCTTCGCGAAACCCCAACGACCATATTGATAACATAATATCTTTAATAATAGCATAACTAGATTAATATTAAAGGTGTGCAAAATGCCCAAAATGGCCCAAAATGACGACTTTTGATGGACTATAACCCATGCAAAATGTCCAAAAATGGCCCAAAATGACGATTTTTGATGGACTATAGCCCATAAAAATGGCCCAAAATAACGATTTTTGATGGACTGTAGCCCATCACCATGCAAAATGCCCCAAAACGGCCCAAAATGACGATTTTTGCTGGACTATAGTCACCGATATGGCGTTTGCATTGAGATGGCTTTTGCATTGAGATGGCTTTTGCATTGAGATGGCTTTTGCATTGAAATAGCTTTACACTGAAATAGTTTTACACTGAAATGGCTTTTACATTCAATTGTACTTCAGGGCTGTATGTGAAAAGTGAAAAAAAGCTCTCCAAACTCTGATTATATTTGGGCTCCCTGTGGTCAGCTTGAATTTTCAGATGCAAAAAAAAAATCAACAAAACCGCAGCAACTAAAACTGTTCCGTAGTCCTCGGTGCTTTCTTTGTGCGTGCTAAGTGTTTTCCTCTAATAATATTATTTTAAAATTATTCGATTGTTTTTGCGAATTTTTGTAAAGATTTGGGTTTCCTGTGGCACAGTCAGTGCACAATACCACAGGGAACCCAAAGCTTCGCAAAAAAAAACGAAACATTTTTTTCATAGCAACTGATTGGAGAGAAAGACACTGCGGTAATTTGAAAGATGCACTGAGGAGTCAAGAAAATCATTTGAATTCATATTTGAAAATTGTTTTTGCAAAGAGTTTCCAGTCCCTCGCGCTTTGAACATACGGGACTTATGAATTGGCGGCGTCCATGTTGTTTGGTGTTGTTGGTGTTTGTCGGTCACAACATCTCTGGTTCGGCCAGTTACTATAGGTTATGCTACCTCGTGGGCCAGTAGGCAGGCATTTCGGGTGAGTACTGTTTCTCATTGGAGTCAGAATTGAGTTCATAACCTGTGAATCGAAGGCTTCCCTGGTGTTGGAATGAAACACGTGTTAGAGATCGTCTGTGCAGACTTCATGGATGTATCTTGGTAGAGGTTACATCACATAGAACACAAGGACAGTACATAAGCAGTAGTCTAACCCTATTAAACCCTAGTCGTTCTGCCTCTGGTCCATGTGATTTAGCCTCTATCTTGGTGTCATTCATATCAGCCAACAGAGTGAAGGTTAGTGTAAATATGGGTACAGGGTCAATCATGCTATGCTGTACTTTGGAATTGTGATGCCGGGTAATGCATTTAAGGCTTGTGATCAGCTGAATACATTCTTGAACTGATTAATATTTAACTGATTTAAATGAGGTCTTGTGAATAATTCATGAAATTCATGACAGAATAATCAGTAAAAAAGCTTTATATTTCTCAGCAGCTTAAACGATTTCAAACAGTGTCTAGAGATAATGTGAAATACTGCTATTGTAAGATTGAAGACAAATTGAAATCGAGCGACTGTAACTAATATGTGGCATTTCAGTGATTTGTAATTGAGTAACAAGCAAAAACTGTTGTTTACACAAATAAGATTTCATATTTAGTCAGTCACTTGAGCAGCATTCACGGAGGTTCTTGACTGAAGATGAATAAAATTAAATATTGAAATTATGATCAACTTGGCCATGCTCGAGGATCCAGTGGTTTTTGCCCGGTGCTCCAAAGTCACCCGGCCAAGAGAACCGCTGGATAAATTATCTGCTAGTACGAGTTCTGGGGCGTGATACGCGCTCAAGCGGATTTAGTATAGCTCGCATTTCAGACCCTATAGAAATGTCAAAAATGAAGTGACAACTGAAGTCCAGATTGTTCATAATGATATATAACTTATGCGCTGAAAACTCTGTATTCCATAGTCGTGGTGCGTATTCTTTCAGTTGGCGGTACTTGTAGCTTCAAATCATTTCTGGCCTTCCAAACAACACATCTACCAACGCTAAGGATATCTCTAGGTATAGTATTTGAAATATCAAGCTTTTGCCATATCCTGTCGGTAGCTGTGCAAATACATCTCATACTTGTTTTAAAAACGATAACTAAATGCTTCGAGAACCATGAAGGTCCATGAACTGTTCTGGCTTTAGGAAATTGATCCTGGGGAAAAACTGGAGTACATGATCGATCGCATCACGCAAATGCATTTCTTTAAACATCTGTCAACATGGACGCTATCTTTGAAAATTATGGTCGAGTTTTGATTGGCCCTCTTTTTTACCCTCAAAAAGAGGACCAATCACAATCAAGATTTGTATCACGCCACAGAACTCGTACTAGCAGATAATTTATCCAGCGGTTCTCTTGGCCGGTTGACTTTGGAGCGCCGGGCAAAAACTTCGAGCATGCAACTTGACTTGAGTTCTGAGATTGGATTAAACTGTGGTACTATTTTGGTATTTTTATTTGATTGGCAGTAAATTTCATCACTGGTGAAGAGAACTTGTGAACAATTATTATTCAGTTACAATTCTAAATTCAAATACAACTGTAGATAACATTATTAGAATCAGTATCTTGTGTTTCCGATTGTAGAATATTATGTGCTTATTAAAAGTGAGAGGGCAGGATGGGAAAATATTTGGCTTGAGGTCATTGGCGAGATCCATGCTGAATGTCCAAGAGCCTTATATTTTCCTGTCCTGCCCGACCTAACTCAGTCAATAGTAACCATTTTATCATATGACCCACCTGACCCTCTTTTTTCAATGGAGCACGCAAGTCGGGAAATACATTTTGTACAGTTTTTTCCAGACCGGCTTATGCCATCACGTCGGATGGTCCATATCACATGACTTTTTCCAATGGTTTTAGTAAGAGGTGTGAGTCAGGAAATACGGGTCATATGATAAAGTGTTCATAGGGTTTCCTGTTGGGATTCATCATCATTTTTCATTCGATATTCAATTTTTTGAAAACTGGCAAACTGTAGTTCCATCAACATAGTTTAGTCAATGTCTAGGTGTAGCATGAACATACTATTAAAACTGGTGGCAAAGAGTACATATACAATACTTTACCAGAATCTAAGAACTTATTGTTTTGGATTGTTGCGCATCATGAAACAAGCAGTTTTCATTTAAAGGAGAACTCCACTATTTTACGATCTTTTTATATATGATAGGTATTATGACATTTAACTTGTTTGCAAAGTTTCATTGTCCTACCTTGCAATAAAGTCGAGAAATAATTCTTGGAAGTAACGATAAATCGCTGACATGGAGGCCGCCATCTTGAACACTCTTCTGAATCTGCAAGCAGTCAGCGGTTATCTATCGTGACGTCACTGCGTGCTCGGTGCCTGGAGCATTAGCGCGAAATACGAAAAAAATAGCTGTAGTCGCTTTCTTATCGTACTTCTTTGGTTTATAAATCGAGATTTAAAAGCAAGATGCCGCATTGCATGGTTCCTGGATTTATAAACCAAAGAAGTACGATAAGAAAGCGACTACAGCTATTTTTTTCGTATTTCGCGCTAATGCCCCAGGCACCGAGCGCGCAGTGACGTCACGATAGATAACCGCTGACTGCTTGCAGATTCAGAAGAGTGTTCAAGATGGCGGCCTCCATGTCAGCGATTTATCGTTACTTCCAAGAATTATTTCTCGACTTTATTGCAAGGTAGGACAATGAAACTTTGCAAACAAGTTAAGTGTCATAATACCTATCATATATAAAAAGATCGTAAAATAGTGGAGTTCTCCTTTAAAGTTAGTCTTAACCCATTCGCTCCTGAGCTATTTTGCGTTTTTTAGCGATTTTCTGGACCTAATCACGTCGTAGGAAATTTCGATTCCATATAAGGGGTTTCCATGGAAATCTTGACAGTTCTGAAAGCCCACGGGCTCAGGTTCTGACGTAATCTTTCTCTTGTCGTGAATCTCCGCGAGGAACAGCATCTCGTAGCTACTAGGAGCGGTCAATTTTGCATTTTTAGAGTGTTTATAGCCATTATTCACCACAGAAGCCCCCAGGACAGCATCATTAAGCTTGACTGGTGTGGTAGAGACCGTTCTCCTGGAAGAAATCAGGAGTTTAGATACGAATTCACGATCACATTTCGACGTTGCCGTTTGGAAATTCAAAATGGCGGTCTCAATTGTGAAATCGTCTCTCTGGTCTTTCTGTGTTGGATTCCAGGACCTACAAAGGCATTTTTGGCGACTTTGGACTTGTAAAGAATGCAACCGGTGCAATATTTTGCCTGTAGGACCGAGTGGCTCGACACTCTATATATATTCTTAAAAAACAGAGATTCGGGGAGATCTATGCCGAAATTCCCGGATGTTTCCCGGCATCCTTTTCGGGCGTGCAGAAGGAAAATACGTGTTAGCGAAAGTGGTCCTAAGGAAATGGCTATTGTTCGGCGAGTTAAGGAAAAGAGAGGGCAAAATTCACGACGATATCAAGAAGAGAGATGGAAGTTTGCTGAGAAAGTGGCGTTTTGTTTCGCAAGGATGTATTTTGGAAGAAAATCCAAGTCAAATGTCGGTCATTTTCGAGGTGTAAAATTGCGTCAAAAACACGCATTTTTGATTTTTATGGCAAACAAATTGAACTAATGCCCAGAAATCGGACCTGTAAATCAGTTTACTTGAGGTTAAAATATGAAGAGTTCTCTAGTTGTCACTAATAACTGGCCATGAGATCGATGTTACGAAAATTCAGAAAGTTAGAATTTTTCAAAGCAGTATCGATGTTTACGGCCGGTTTCGGCCGGTGTAGGAGTCAATGGGTTAACCAGGTCAATGTTGTCAGTATTTCATCAGTTTTTGATGTGATAAATATTGCAGTAGTCACTTGTACAAGATGAATATTCTGACATAAAAATCAAATCTCCATGTTTATATCTATATATCTATTTACTCAGGCTGTTGTGATTGCAGAGTATGTAGGCTTAGCTGGCACAAATTTTCATCCAATTTAATTTTAAGAACGTTTTTGAGGAAATATTTAGTGGTTTGTAGGAGATTCCATCAGACTTTGAAATGTTCATACCATTATTTGAAATGTTGATTTGAAATGTTCGAATTACTGGTCACACGTGACATAGTTTAGCTATAACAAGGAAAAGGAATCAGTGAATAATTTATTGTACATGCATGAAATAAGTAGATAAAACTGCATATCAAATTAGGTATTCCTCTGGGAATTCTTCATTAATTAATAACGAATATTTAATCAGCATTGAATAAATTACATTTGCATATCTAATAAGGAACCATATTTGTAATTTACAGTAGTAACCATAGTAACCATCACATGGCTGTTTGAGATTCTTTATGAATCAGTGTCCAACCTGCATACAGTAATTCATAGTGTTTCTCTTTTTGTTCTTCCAAGTCGTTAATTATTGTATTTTGATTTCATTAGTAATGGAATGTATTCACTGTAATTAGTAAGGGGGAGGCATTAGTTAGAGCGGCAGCAGCAACAGTTTATTGTTTTCTTTGATCACAAGTCTTGAAGAATCATCCTGTCATTCTTTTTCACTGGGTAGTATATTATGGTTATCTCGAACACTCGTATTTACACTCACCCCACCCTAGCAGCTAATATGAATGTCACAGTATACTACTGTGGGGTCTATAGTGGGTAAGGAATTTGGCATTCTTGTAGATTACGTTCATCCCCGGGGAAGCCTTTGATTTGCTAATCATGGTCTTAAAGGACGGCTCTGGTCTGGGCAGTCAGAGCCGCTATGTAGGCTAAATGGTCGTAAATCGGGGAAGCCACTGATACTAGGTGCTGGAAGGGTCATGTGGAGGTGGTGGGGCCTTGAAATGGAGATTGGAGATGGTTGAGCCTAGAGGCAGAGGGGCCTAGAGGTGGTAGGGCCCAGAGGCAGAGGGGCCTAGATGTAGAGGTGGTAGGGCCTAGAGGTGGAGGGGGTAGGTGATGGAAGGTAGAAGTTGACAGGAAAGTGTAATAACCAAAAAGGGTGTGTACCCTATAGAGATGGCATATCAATGAACTTCATTTTTTTGTAAAAGGTTTTTATTGTGATATTAAATAAAGTATTTACATCAATTACAAACTAAGATACTGCATATTATATATTGTTAACTTATAATACTACATATCAATTTAGAAAATGAAATAGTATAAATGTAAATAATTTCTTATTGTTTTCTATTGTTTCATTAGTGCTATTTAGTACTAATTAGTTATTTAGTTTTCAAGCTTTTCTAAATTGCACTCTAGAACCAGAAACTAAGTACAGAATAAACAGTAGTTGTATTTAGTACTATTTACTAAGTACTGTTTCATGGTATTGTGCTTGCACTACTACAAAGACAATAATTAAACTTCACATCAAGGTTTCTATTGGCCGATTCTGAATGCCTTATATGATTCATTGCAATCTCAGACTGATGCGATACCACTGACCACCTATCAATGACAAGCCTGAGGGGGGAGTGGGAGGTTTGACAGACAAGGCATCCCCGATTGTAGTGGAATTTGACAAATTACGTGGGTCTTTGATATTCATCCTATAAATGTTTAAATAAGTTTATCAACTTTTGACAAGTCTTGGAATTCTTGTCTACCCCGTCTCCCCTTCCCCAGGGCTTAACATTGATAGGTGCATTATTTGAAATGGCCAATAGAAACCATGACTTAAAGTGCATTCACACAAGATTGTAACTATAATCAATAATTGGTGGTCAAACAATAATAATTATTGAATCAGAGTCTTAGTCACCACAACACAAGTAGGACATCACAACCATTACAAGAATTATTAGCCATTACCTAAACGAGCAGGGGACTGGGAACGAGTTTATTATAATTAATGTAATTACGAAATTAAGTTGATGACATGAAACAGCATGTTGAAATTAGTATCTGTGCAAAGTTTGATGTGATTTGAGCGAATTCTGTCGGAATAATAAACTTTTGAAATTGTGTTGTCCAGCCAAAATTTTACAGTGAATGTATGGTTTGGCTGGACAACGTCAAGAATTTACAGAGTTTATATGGGGAAATAGACATATTTGATGCCCTCTAGCATCGTCAATATTAAGCCGAAGTTCACCAAACATTGCAGACTAGCTAAGTTTGGTCTGCTCTCTCAGAAAATGATGCCCACTTTTGCTAGTTTCTTATTGAATTAGTTTTACGGACTTGGTCCCAGTCCCCTGCTCGTTTAGGTAATGGCTAATTGTTGAAGTGCAATCTGTAATGTAACAATTCTCCCACCTAAATGGGAGAGTACATGAACTTGCAAATTCACTTGAGTCATACCGAAAGAAACAATCGTTTAACACTTTCAGCCAATACAGAACCTATGCACAGTACAGTATGCACTTCAATCAGTTGCAAGTTAAACATTTTAATTATAATATCAATCAAGTGTGAATGCGCTTTATGAAGTTTTTATTATTTGTAGCATAACCCAGTCTCCAAGTTATCAAACTCTATTTATTGACAGAATAATTGAGAATAACTCAGTGCTTCTCCAACATTTAAAATAAGGACCTGCCTGGCTGCAGTGATTACAAGAGATTCAAGGGGACAAGACAACATTAGGGCCATTTATACGAGTCCAAATAAGCTGCGGCTTACACAAGATGTCATTTTCTGGTGAAAATGTTGTTGGTTAACCACCGTGCCATTTATCATGAACTGAATCAACTTTAATTGAATAGCAGACCTCATGAAAACTAGGATGTTCAGTAGAAATTTATGAAAAGTATTTCTGCACAATATATATTTTAGAGTGTTTGGGGAATGAAGGTATCAGTAATAAAAACTGTAGTTAATAATGTTTCAATTTTAGAGGTAAATCAATCGTGAGAAAACTTTGTTGAGAATGTAAGACCGTATAAGATCATAACTTTGAAAAAGTGATGTAATAAATCTTTTGATATAATGAGTTTGATATTCATTGAGACTGGGTAATGCTACTCTAACAATGAGCACAAAGCATTAATACATGCAACATATTAACCTGATTCTAGGAGCTGATAATCAAGGTAATACATGGCAAGTTTTGACATCTTTGTGCTCTGTTTCTTTATCAACACAATTGGAGTGAAGTACAGATACAAAATCCATGGAAATAAAACAGGCAATGGAATAAAAAAAGATTTTGTACCCAAAGTGACTTGGTGGTACATGTACATAGACACATGTACATGTATCGTTGGATTGGTTTTTCTTTGTAAAGATTCAAACTATGAATAGCCGAGTATTTATTTGGTTCCATGGATTTGATGTCTGTACCTCATCCAATGTGTTTCTCTTTATTTAAATCTAGTCTTGATTGCACTTCACACAAGCTATTGGTACAGTTCTGCATTTGCTATGTGTCAGACACAAGAGAAAGTACTGTAAACATTTTGAATGCAATAAAAGGCAGTAATGACACAAAACCGTACCATTATACTTGTGTGTAATGCTTGTATACATGTAGGCTGTGTCAAGCCAAAAGGAACCTTTTTAGGATAGATTCATTGTATAAATAATCCCAAGAAATACAAAGTATTGATTGATACTTAGACAGCCAACCAAACCAAAACCAGTGCCAAACGTTTGGAAAGATGCCTTGAAGGGATCAGGATGTCCAGACATACAGAGGGACATTCCTGTCACTCTCCAAAATACAATACTACCACATTAACGTCCCTTTTCACTTGACACAACCTTGATATAAAAGTGTTGACTATACATGTACGTTGTAATCCATGTCCACAAAGTACTTCAATATGACACATGTATGTATCAAAGGGGTGTTGAATTGTCCCAGCAAAATGTCAGTCTCACAAAATTTTGGGTCTTGGAAGTCCCATTTTTTCGCAAAAAGCCTTCTCAGAGTCTCAAATTTTGAAAACAAAGGAAATCAGCAAAAAAGCATCTCAGGCTCACCAAAATATGCCTTGTCTCAGAGTCTCGCAAACTTTTGCCTTGACCATTATCAAATTTTGATACCCCTTATCAATCAACATGGTCACTAGTGACACCAATCTATAGACAGCTTGGATTATTAAAACACTTTGAAGTGGGGCAGTGGATATTTTGAGTTTCAAATGCTAAATGTAGGATCTTTCGTGCACAGTTTTATTTTGTATTTTGTGGATCTGGTCAGACAACTGGCTGAACAAAGGTGTTTTGAAGTGATTGCAGAATATTGCAAAACTGTGGTCAGTTAGGCCAGAACTCTGAATAATGAGTTAAATAACAACTAAGGTTTGTAAGCACTGTAATCAGTTGCATGATATTCTGCACTCACGCCATTGTTTCCTTCTCAACATTCATTAACACAACTATCAATAACTCACAATTCAGGCTGGACTATAATGTTGTGTTAATCTTGAACTGTTCCCATGTACAATGATGACTTTGGTCTTAATGTGGATGAAATCTGAAAAGAAACAGAAATGAAGAATACATCGGCTCAGCAATCAAGACAGCACAGACATGACTAGTCCAGTCCCAGACTCACTTTCTATCCGCTCCGACAAGCTGAAGTCACGGAGGAAAGAGAGTCCAGCATAACTTGCATGCGCATGGCAGCCTGGTTACAAAGCCTGTCTGATCTCCAAAATGGCGGAGGCTCCAGTAAATCCTAGTTCAATAATTTAATAATAATTTAAATATTGCACAGTTTCTCATATTGATATCATTCGAATTTTGGGAAGAATTTTCTCAGTTTCTGTATGAGCGTTTATCATTCGAATTTTGGGAAGAATTTTTGTTAATTTGAGTCAGGCTTTAGAAAGTCCTGATTGAAGTTTCCCTCGTAAAAAGAGTAATTCTAATAATTTTGTTCCAAAGTTTTGAACAGCTCCAAGCCATTTATCAAGTGACTCGTGGGAACCCGGATATTTTTGTTAATTTGAGTACAGGCTTTCCAAAAGAAAGTCAAAACTGACTTTCTCTTATTCTTTATTAATCTGCACGCGCTGTCAGCCATTTGCATTTTGACAGCTCCATGTGAGGTAAACCAGAGAGAATTTCACTGGCAATATTACATTGCGGGCTTTGAAAATAGACAAAATGGGCTGATGCAATGCATGTTTACATTCTTTAATCCAATTCAAAACCTTTGCAAACAACATTTCCATTTCATTTCCATGTCAATGCTATTGAAATGTCTATTAAAAAACTCAAAAATCGTGTCAAAATACAACAGATTTTGAAGAACCATATTCCCAAAAGATCTGAAAATAGACAAAATGGTCTGAAAGAATGTACAAACATTCTGTTAGTCGATTAATTTTGGTCTATTGAGCTCCGATCTGATTGGCTGCTAATGCTAACATGCGCATGCAATTTTGGTACTGGAGCTCCGATCTCTGCTTGCGCTGCAAGTTATACTGGACTCTCTTTCCTCCGCGACTTCAGCTTGTCGGAGCGGATAGAAAGTGAGTCCAGGGCTGGATTAATACCCCATTCACACCAAACCTTGTTTA
Source organism: Actinostola sp. cb2023 (assembly GCA_033675265.1). Classification (NCBI taxonomy): domain Eukaryota; kingdom Metazoa; phylum Cnidaria; class Anthozoa; order Actiniaria; family Actinostolidae; genus Actinostola; species Actinostola sp. cb2023. The sequence continues at coordinate 490,951 of JAUJYZ010001516.1, forward strand.
GTTAAACTAGGTTTGTTCTCGCTTCTCTAATTCGAGAGCATTTAATTTCACAAGATCAAACTACCTGGAATTTATACTGTGCAACATAAAGGACAGTTTACCAGCAGTTTTGTGACAAAAGCTTCATGGCGTCAGTATATAATTTTCTAAACCTGTTTAGTTAAACCACCTTAAACCATGTTTAAGCCTTGGTGTGAACGGGGTATAAGACATGACATAACCAAAGAAGATCACTGACATACATTGTATAAAACCTTTAGTCAACCTTAATTATGCATACAGTCATTTGCAGAAATTATGGCCGCCACGAAATATCAATATATCAATATATCGGGTGCATTATGGGTAATTATTATTCAAACTTCATACACTGTACTAAATTGTGGCTTCTGATTGGCTAAAACCGATCACGTGATCATGTGTTATCTGATGACAACGCACGAGCGTGCGTCTGTCACAGTTTTACGCACGGTGCAGCGGTGTCATGGCGGCTGTTGATCCTGACAAAGACAGGTTTAACCAACTAGCTAAAGAAGAAATAGAGGAAATAATAGCAGCTGCTCAGCCTAAAACGACTGTTCGTCAAACTCGTTGTGGAGTTTCAGTGATGAAAGGTAAAAAACGAACCTAATTATTATTCAAAACAAGAACTATTTGCCGTCGGTTCAGTTCTTGTTCGTTGAGTGAAAAAGCTCAAACCTTAAAAATGATGAATGAAACTTGCCTTGTTATGACTTAAAAACAAAATAATTAATGCTTTATTCGTGTTTTCTTTGTAGAATAGTTGCAATTGGAATGGTTGTAGAGGGAGATATCCAGCGGAATCGTCGGAAGATCTAGCTAAATATATTTTTGCTTTATTTACCGTGATTAAAATTATATTTTGAACATTTCACAACAGCAGTGTATTCAGTTTGAATAATAAATGGGTTAGAGACTTCTAGTTCGTGCTTTACCGGCAAATAGACGCACTTGCTGGCTGTAGAATGAACTCGAAATTCTTCATACTGCACTCGGCTACGCCTCGAGCAGTATTTGAATTCTCGTTCATTCTACAGCTAGCGCGTGCGTCTATTTGCCGGTAAAGCACTCACATCAGTCTCTAACCCTTAATTAAATAATACTATTTTGAGTTTCCTAACTTATTAAATGAAGCAAAATTTACAAACAACAAACGTAAGACTAAAATAAACATTATACTAAATATTTCTACCAACTTTGCTGGCGTTAACCCGCTTTAAGGGGGGTCGGTACTATCTTTTGATGCTCGTTGCTAGGGAAAGTGAAATTGCCATAAGTCAATGCATGTTTCGTTTACACCCATGAAATTTGGAACATAGTCATTTATTGTAAGTGGGAATGTAATGATGACGTCACCGTGCCACGCCCATTGTCACGTGACCCAAAGCAGAAAAACACGTTTTTCAAGGGTGTTTCGATTTTTTTCAAAAATTATTGTTATCAGTATGTTTTTAAGAACGTTTCCAAAATATTCACGCATGCGTTTTTTGAATTTCGAAAAAATAAGAAAATGACGCTAAAATTCGTGTTTACAAAACCACGTATTTGCTTGTAACTTTCTTAGTTTTTAAAATATAACAAATCCCATGCGCTAAGTTTTAGATAATTCACGTTTATTTATTAAAATATCGAAAAACCGCATATAAACTTTTTTTTCGACGAGAAAAACTTGATTTTGTAGACCGGAAGTAATTTGTTCTCATGCAAGCAGCCAGGTCACTTAGCTCCTCCGCCATCTTTAAAATTACCCAGAATGCATTGTAACAAGCAGACTCAAACTCGACAAATTAAAAGTGGCGAGTCGCTGTCTTTATATCTTGCAAAAGTGGCTCAAATATTCCTTGAATGGCGTAGTTTAAGGTGCTTCTACCCAGACACTGAAGTACAGGAGACTGCTGAATGTTTCTCCAACGCAAAACTTTGGAAATGATGGTTCAGTACACGTACACCATGCTCGAGAATCCATCGGTGCTCTTCGGCGTGGGCTCGGATGAAACATCGCCCCGCCAGAGAACCGCTGGAGAACTTACCTGCTAAAACGACTTCTGGGGCGTGAGACAATGCTGGCTTCTGATTGACCCTATTTTTTGTCACAAAAAATAGGGCCAATCAGAGCTCAGCCATATTTTCATTCATTAAAACGGACGCCGTTGCCAAAAACCAGTGTTGACAGCTAATGAAAGGACTGTTGAAAGATGGATCCAAGAGATCAAAGTTGTTTACAAGATATTTAAAAATGTTTATGCACTTCAGTCATTCCCTGCACGGTTCATAGTCAGACAGATGTTCATAGAAAATCGATACCTTTATCTTGCTATTTCCTTGGTGTTTGGGGCTCATTTTATCGTGTTTAGTCGAGAAACATCGCTGCACACATGTCGCCATGCTGTCCTTGGTGAAGAAGGCCTGGTTACTGGAATACACAGGGTGACCAAGAATAGACAAAAAAATCAGCGTTTTTTTTAACGTATTTTTTTCCGCAAAGAAGGAAATAATTAAATCATTTTATCCAGCGATTTTTAAAAAGCTTGATATAAAGTTGTTAACGTGCTAAGAAACAGTTTTGAAAAACACTTAAAATAAGATAAAACCCCCGTTTTTTTATCCCTGTGGTATACGGGCTTCCTGTGGTACTCATGAAAATCTCCGTAAATCAAAGTGCTTCTTTCGAAACAAAACTTATATATTCTGAAAGGTTGTATTGAGCTCTACAAGAATATGCAATTAGAAGTTTAAATTTCTTGTACTTTCGTGGAGAAAACTCGAGTTAACAAGTGTTGGAATCTTATCGGAAAATGGAAAATTGCGGGATCCCTGTGGTAATATGGTTCAATAATACACAGGGATCCCGCAATTTCTCATTTCCGACAAGTTTTATACACTTTTCAACTAGACATTTTTTTATGAAAAAAGCCGAAATTCTAATTTTTAATTGCATATTCTGACAGAGCTCGATGAGGGCTTTCTGAATATGTTTGTTTTATTTTAAAATAAATAGTTTTACTTTCGGGATATTTATACCAGTTCTACCACAGGAAGCCCAAATGAGGTCTTCAGCATTTATTTCTTCTTTGTAAATGTTTTTCAAGTCTTTCTAATTTTTTACGTAAAAATCAACTTTCGATTTTTTAACCAATCATATATCATCGTTGGAAAGCTTAAGATATTGGCAACAAGAATTTGTAATTAGTTTTGTCAAAGATGCTCAAATGGATAATTGGGAAAATGCTTGACGCCTGGTCAAAATTCGAAAAACTAACACATTAATTTTGTATTTTCTTGGTCACCCTGTGTATTGTGGGTTTGACCAGGCGTTCCTCACCCCAATGCATTCTTCACGATGAAATATTTATGAAAAAAAGGAAAATTATACATTTTAATTGTATTCATTCCATCCTATTCCCCACCCCTTCCCCCAGACAATGCAAACCCCGAAAGAAATACAGTCAAAGGTTGCTAAGCAACCACTTGGAAGATGACTTACAAACCTTAATACTGAGACACTGTAATCAGTATTGCTTGTTAGTGTCACTTCCATATGGTTGCTCAGCAGAGGTTTGGCTGTACTTTAATCAAAATTATCACAATTCAGTCAAATTGAGAAACATTTATTTCAAAACCAGTCAAGTTGTGGATACAACCATGTTGATTCAAGTAGATCCAAACAAGTAGCAATCGTGAATAGATAATAATAATTATAGATAAATCCCTATCCAGTGCATAAGTTGATGGTATTTTACAGCCCGGGGGAGGGAGGGTGCGAGACCCCCATCTAAAGGGTAGTAGGGATGCTCGTCGGAAAATGTTTGAAAATAACCCCTAAAAGGTACTACTAGTATCTCCACCATGTGGGCGTAGCAACAAATAATTTGTACCCCTAAAAGATACCAATTCTAAAGGAAAATTAGTGTCTTGATTAGGGGAGTCATATCATGATTTTATTTACGGCAGGAGCTAAAAGTTCCAACGAGCATCCCCACCTCTATTATATGGAAGTGTTAGGACTTAGTCATCATCTAGAATGCCTGCTACCATGGCAACCTTTTGCAATGACGACGACCCAGGAATACTCAAGTATGTCCTGTAAAAACATTCAAAAATATATATAAATATACAACACTATTAGCCACTTTGAAAACGAGTAAGGGACTGGGAACGAGTTTTTAGAATTAATCTAATTAAGAAATGAACCCCATCACAAGAAAGATCATGTCAGAATTAGTAAGTTTACAAAGTTTTGATAGGTTTAGTTAGATATTGAACGAGTAACAGCTTTCCAAACATCTCAAAATTTACAAAGAAATGTATGTTACACATGTACATGGGACCATTGCAGTTCATTTGCTACTTGTCCAAACCCTTTCAAACTCCTGAAACTTACTAATTCTGATATGCTCTTTCTTGTGATGGAGTTCATTTCTTAATTAGATTAATTCTAAAAACTCGTTCCCAGTTCTTTACTCGTTTCCAAAGTTAGAAGACAACCAGTTTAGAGGCTCTGTCACTTACCGATAACAGGTAGAGATTAGTCTGTATCCAACAATCAAAGGATTCTTCATCAGTGATCTGTTGTCAAAAAAAATCGACAATCAAAACGATAGGAATAAATAAAGGTGAAGAAAAAGCAATCATAGAACATATATTAAAATAAATGGAGTATTGGATAGATGAATGAACAAACGAATGAACAAACGAATGAATGAACGAGAAAAGGAAGGAAGGAAGGAAGGAAGGAAGGAAGGAAGGAAGGAAGGAAGGAAGGAAGGAAGGAAGGAAGGAAGGAAGGAAGGAAGGAAGGAAGGAAGGAAGGAAGGAAGGAAGGAAGGAAGGAAGGAAGGAAGGAAGGAAGGAAGGAAGGAAGGAAGGAAGGAAGGAAGGAAGGAAGGAAGGAAGGAAGGACAAAGGTGTAAAGATGAAAAAGGTACTTCATTTTTCTTTTTTTATTTATTTACACTAAAAATTTGCTTGGGCTCCCTGTGTAATAACTACAAAAATTCCCAGAATAAAGGCGGAAATAATCAACTTTTACCAACAGTTACTAAAAGAACGAACATTGGTTGAAGAAGTTAGTTCTTGCTCTTAGATCTTTACATCATGTCACACGGAGAGATCTTCAAAGTTCGACAATGTCATTTCACATGGGACGACCTAAAGCCGGACAAATTGGGCCGTACTTTGGAAATCAACATGGAAGACCTGCAGGAACACATTCAGTACACCATCGATGGCACTGAAGTAGAGTCCTATAACTTAATGGGGTATTATAACACCTTAGAGAAACGTCACGGAGAAGCAAGAGAGTGCTTCATGATGGCACTGAGATGTAGCCAGAGAGAGGAGCAGAAACTCGTAGCGATGATGAACCTGGTCTTCTTCGTGGGGATGTATGAAGTTCAGCAAACATGGGCCTATTCGGAATCGGAGACTTCATATTGGAAAAACGAAGTGAAGAGAATTCTGAATGGAAGGGAAATGGAAAGCATCCCAGAGGTGATGTCGGAGAAGGCTTTTTCTATTGCCAAAAGTGGTTACACTGAAGATGGATTGACAGAAGCCCATCGATGCATTAACGTAGCATTAGATGGAAGACCAAATAGCGTGGTTTATAAGTTCACGAAAGCCATCATCATGCAAGATCTATATCGATCCAATATGCCGCCCTCTTCTCTTTTCGAGGCCCCAGAAGTTGACGAGATGAAGTACAATTGGAATGAGATCATGCAGTCCATCGACGAGGTCGAATCTGTTTCTTTCAAAGCACAAGTGCTCATCGAGAATGCGATCTTCTGTAGTCGTATCGACTGCGATGATCGAAAAGATGTGAAAGGGAATGTTGTAGTAGCAGAAGAACTGGCACCACAGAACGAGTCCATTATGAGGAATGTTGCTTTCTTTTATCTCCTGACAGCGAAGCATGACCCTGTGATTCTTGGAAAAGCCGAATGTATCGTCAACAATCTTCTCCGAGCTAGACCCAATCCTGCCAAGGCCCTTCATCTAAAAGGCCTCATCTTTGCAGATAAGTTTGAATTTGCTTCCAAAAACGACAAGGATGAGTACTTTAATGAAGCCAGGATTTGTCTTTCTTTTTCTTGGAAGAAAAGATCGAAAAGGTTAGTTCTTCCAGCCCTTGATCTTATTGACCTCTTCCAGTTGAAGTACGATGGCGATACCAACGATGACGAAACCCTGATGGAAATCGACCACCTTTTCCGAGAAATCTTTCAAGATCTTGACAAGCTACACGACTCCTCGAAGGCGCTGGTACATGAAAAGTACAGTACGTTTTTATATTCTTATTCAGAAAGGTTGTGGCGTGTGCATCATGAGAAGGCCTACGACTACAAGAGGCACGTGACAGGAAACAGGCACGCTGTATGAACACCGTGACCGATCCCATGATGCCTTGCGCCAATGTTTTGTATTTACATGGGATGGTTGAAACCGATGGCAAAGCATTCACATGTTCTTCTGATCTGGAATATTTTTGAACTTTAAAACAAAAACAAAAACGAAACACACAGATACCTCTGTGTTGCTACAATATTCAAACAATGTTCTGTGCGTTAATTTAATGGAAGATCTCTTTAAGAAAGAGAAACGCACAGATACCTCTGTGTTGCTACAATATTCAAACAATGTCCTGTGTGCTAATTTATTGGAAGAACTCTTTAAGAAAGAGAAACGCACAGATACCTCTGTGTTGCTACAATATTCAAACAATGTTCTGTGCGATAATTTAATGGAAGAACTCTTTAAGAAAGAGAAACGCACAGATACCTCTGTGTTGCTACAGTATTCAACCAATGTTCTGTGCGTTACTTTATTGGAAAAGCTCTTTAAAGAAACAGAAACGCACATATTGCCCAGATTGGCTCTATTGTTAGACTTCAAACTATCTTCAATGCATTAGGACGGTATTTTATTTGGATTTATTTTTCAATTTTCAATTATTATTATTATTATTATTTTGTAATTTTAGTTGGGAGATTATCCTATAGGTGGAATCACCTGTCTAGATCTCCTCAACAGTTTTTTGAAAGCCAATAAATAATAAATGTTTCCATATCTATTGTAGTAGTTTTTTGTTATTTATTTTTGGTTATAGTTTTTGATTTTTAACTCTTACTTTCTATCGTAAAGCGCTTATAGTATGTTTATATTAGCGCTATATTATACGTGCTTGGGGCGACGAGGGTCGAATTCAAAGTCACGTTGATATTGTTTCGCAAATGTGCTTAGCGCCAAACGTTTTAACATAAGTAGTGCTTACCACGTGTTGCCACGCCCACCACTATCACTCACCACCGTGATTACCAACGCCCACTGCATCGGATACCAATTGATCACGTACTGTTTGTCTATTACCACCACACGCATTAGTACCTATGATATGGAAACTAGCGCGTACACTAGTATGGGCTGCGTCGGTATATAATGATAAATTATTCAATGGATAAAAGAAATCTATAACACCGTGAAAAAGAGTTCTGACTTACATGGAAACTAGCGAGTACACTAGTATGGGATGCGTTGGTGTATAATGATAAATTCAATGGTTAAACGAAATCTATAACACCGTGAAAAATAGTACTAACTTACATGGAAACTAGCGCGTACACTAGTATGGGCTGCGTCGGTATATAATGATAAATTATTCAATGGATAAAGGAAATCTATAACACCGTGAAAAAGAGTTCTGACTTACATGGAAACTAGCGAGTACACTAGTAAAAATAGTATGATAAATTACAATGGTTAAAGGAAATCTATACACCGAGTAGTACTAACTTACATGGAAACTAGCGAGTACACTAGTATGGGCTGCGTTGGTGTATAATGATAAATTCAATGGTTAAAGGCAATCTATAACACCGTGAAAAAGAGTACTAACTTACATGGAAACTAGCGAGTACACTAGTATGGGCTGCGTTGGTGTATAATGATAAATTCAATGGTTAAAGGCAATCTATAACACCGTGAAAAAGAGTACTAACTTACATGGAAACTAGCGAGTATGCACTGTCTAGTAATGGTTAAAAGAAATCTATAACACTTACTCCGACGAAGGAAACTAGCGAGTACACTAGCATGGGCTGCGTCGGTGTATAATGATAAATTCAATGGAAACTAGCGAGTACGCTAGCATGGGCTGCGTCGGTGTATAATGATAAATTCAATGGAAACTAGCGAATACACTAGCATGGGCTGCGTCGGTGTATAATGATAAATTCAATGGAAACTAGCGAGTACACTAGCATGGGCTGCGTCGGTGTATAATGATAAATTGATAAATTCAAAGGTTAAAGGAAATCTATAACACCGTAAAAAGAGTACTTAACTTTACTGACGTTTCGAGCCTTCGCCCTTCGTCGGAGTAAGAGGGAGTACCTATCAGAATATATAGCACCGTAAAAGAGAGTACTTAACTTTATTGACGTTTCGAGCCTTCGCCCTTCGTCGGAGTAAGAAGAAAGGAGACAAAAACGTCAGTAAAGTTAAGTACTCTTTTCACGGTGTTCTAGATTTCCGTTAACCAATAAATTGTTTTTTTTTAAAGTGCAACTAACCCCTGTGAGATTGTTTTAAAATTCTATTCAATATAAACAATCTCACAGTGGTTAGTTGCGCTTTAAGTAATAATATGTTTACAATGATGTGGGTTGAACTATTCTTGGATTTTGAAAATCTAGAGAAGATTCCTTTCATGTGCTTGAAACGTTGCTTCTACAGTTCTCAGACATTCTCAAACCCACAGCGATTATGCACTTACGTATAACCGAAGATATTGCACGTTATATACATGTCTATACTTAGTCCTGAACTACACCACTTTGGAAAAACTAATTGAACGATATAAACGAATTGAACGAGCGGGAAGTCGATCTATGTTAATTTATCGTCAGATTACAGTTGAATTTATCGTGAATATTTTATGCTCTATAACACCGTAAAAACAAGTACTTAAAGTGCCTATGAAACGAAAATGTCGATCCTTCTTTTATTGTACATTATTGTTGTTTGGTCTTTCTCTGAACATTTAAAGATCGACTCCATTGAGCGTGCGAACATTTTCTTTTCGCGGTTCGAAAATTATCATTTTCAACCAAAATGTGCGACAAGAGACTGGGCTCTTGACAATGGCTCGGTGACGTCATAAGTTGTGCATGCCTTAACTTTGTTTACACAACTTATGACGTCACATTTCTATATTTTGACCGAGCGGGATTGTCGCACTTTGAAACCCAAAATGCCCAACTTCGTGCGTGAAATAAAAAATGTTCCCGTAGCTCAATTCACTTTTTATTAACGCCATGTAAACAAGCAAATACTAAACTTTCGTAGTAGCAAATAAAAACGGGGTCTGTTTTTTTCGTTTCATAGGCACTTTAACTTTACTGACGTTTCGAGGCTTAACCCTTCGTCGGAGTAAGTGTTATAGATTTTTTTAACCATTACTAGACAGTGCATACTCGCTAGTTTCCATGTAAGTTAGTACTCTTTTTCACGGTGTTATTTATTTCCTTTAACCATTGAATTTATCATTATACACCAACGCAGCCCATACTAGTGTACTCACTAGTTTCCATGTAAGTTAGTACTCTTTTTCACGGTGTTATTTATTTCCTTTAACCATTGAATTTATCATTATACACCGACGCAGCCCATACTAATATACTCGCTAGTTTCCATTGTATTTATCATTATACACCGACGCAGCCCATGCTAGTGTACTCGCTAGTTTCCATTGAATTTATCATTATACATCGACGCAGCCCATGCTAGTGTATTCACTAGTTTCCATTGAATTTATCATTATACACCGACGCAGCCCATGCTAGTGTACTCGCTAGTTTCCATTGAATTTATCATTATACACCGACGCAGCCCATACTAGTGTATTCACTAGTTTCCATTGTATTTATCATTATACACCGACGCAGCCCATACTAGTGTACTCGCTAGTTTCCATTGAATTTATCATTATACACCGACGCAGCCCATACTAGTGTACTCGCTAGTTTCCATGTAAGTTAGTACTCTTTTTCACGGTGTTATTTATTTCCTTTAACCATTGAATTTATCATTATACACCGACGCAGCCCATACTAGTGTACTCGCTAGTTTCCATTGAATTTATCATTATACACCGACACAGTCCATACTAGTGTACTCACTAGTTTCCATGTAAGTTAGTACTCTTTTTCACGGTGTTATTTATTTCCTTTAACCATTGAATTTATCTATCATTATACACCGACGCAGCCCATACTAGTGTACTCACTAGTTTCCATGTAAGTTAGTACTCTTTTTCACGGTGTTATTTATTTCCTTTAACCATTGGATTTTTCATTATACACCGACGCAGCCCATACTAGTGTACTCACTAGTTTCCATGTAAGTTAGTACTCTTTTTCACGGTGTTATTTTTTTCCTTTAACCATTGAATTTATCATTATACACCGACGCAGCCCATACTAGTGTACTCGCTAGTTTCCATTGAATTTATCATTATACACCGACACAGTCCATACTAGTGTACTCACTAGTTTCCATGTAAGTTAGTACTCTTTTTCACGGTGTTATTTATTTCCTTTAACCATTGGATTTTTCATTATACACCGACGCAGCCCATACTAGTGTACTCACTAGTTTCCATGTAAGTTAGTACTCTTTTTCACGGTGTTATTTATTTCCTTTAACCATTGGATTTTTCATTATACACCGACGCAGCCCATACTAGTGTACTCACTAGTTTCCATGTAAGTTAGTACTCTTTTTCACGGTGTTATTTATTTCCTTTAACCATTGAATTTATCTATCATTATACACCGACGCAGCCCATACTAGTGTACTCGCTAGTTTCCATGTACGTTAGTACTCTTTTTCACGGTGTTATTTATTTCCTTTAACCATTGAATTTATCTATCATTATACACCGACGCAGCCCATACTAGTGTACTCACTAGTTTCCATGTAAGTTAGTACTCTTTTTCACGGTGTTATTTATTTCCTTTAACCATTGGATTTTTCATTATACACCAACGCAGCCCATACTAATGCACTCGCTAGTTTCCATTGAATTTATCATTATACACCGACGCAGCCCATACTAGTGTACTCACTAGTTTCCATGTAAGTTAGTACTCTTTTTCACGGTGTTATTTATTTCCTTTAACCATTGAATTTATCATTATACACCGACGCAGCCCATACTAGTGTACTCACTAGTTTCCATTGAATTTATCATTATACACCGACACAGCCCATACTAGTGTACTCACTAGTTTCCATGTAAGTTAGTACTCTTTTTCACGGTGTTATTTATTTCCTTTAACCATTGAATTTATCATTATACACCGACGCAGCCCATACTAGTGTACTCACTAGTTTCCATGTAAGTTAGTACTCTTTTTCACGGTGTTATTTATTTCCTTTAACCATTGGATTTTTCATTATACACCGACGCAGCCCATACTAGTGTACTCGCTAGTTTCCATGTAAGTTAGTACTCTTTTTCACGGTGTTATAGATTTCCTTTAACCATTGAATTTATCATTATACACCGACGCAGCCCATACTAGTGTACTCGCTAGTTTCCATGTAAGTTAGTACTCTTTTTCACGGTGTTATAGATTTCCTTTACCCATTGAATTTATCATTATACACCAACGCAGCCCATACTAGTGTACTCACTAGTTTCCATGTAAGTTAGTACTCTTTTTCACGGTGTTATTTATTTCCTTTAACCATTGGATTTTTCATTATAGACCGACGCAGCCCATACTAGTGTACTCACTAGTTTCCATGTAAGTTAGTACTCTTTTTCACGGTGTTATTTATTTCCTTTAACCATTGAATTTATCTATCATTATACACCGACGCAGCCCATACTAGTGTACTCGCTAGTTTCCATGTACGTTAGTACTCTTTTTCACGGTGTTATTTATTTCCTTTAACCATTGAATTTATCTATCATTATACACCGACGCAGCCCATACTAGTGTACTCACTAGTTTCCATGTAAGTTAGTACTCTTTTTCACGGTGTTATTTATTTCCTTTAACCATTGGATTTTTCATTCATTATACACCAACGCAGCCCATACTAATGCACTCGCTAGTTTCCATTGAATTTATCATTATACACCGACGCAGCCCATACTAGTGTACTCACTAGTTTCCATGTAAGTTAGTACTCTTTTTCACGGTGTTATTTATTTCCTTTAACCATTGAATTTATCATTATACACCGACGCAGCCCATACTAGTGTACTCACTAGTTTCCATTGAATTTATCATTATACACCGACACAGCCCATACTAGTGTACTCACTAGTTTCCATGTAAGTTAGTACTCTTTTTCACGGTGTTATTTATTTCCTTTAACCATTGGATTTTTCATTATACACCGACGCAGCCCATACTAGTGTACTCACTAGTTTCCATGTAAGTTAGTACTCTTTTTCACGGTGTTATTTATTTCCTTTAACCATTGGATTTTTCATTATACACCGACGCAGCCCATACTAGTGTACTCACTAGTTTCCATGTAAGTTAGTACTCTTTTTCACGGTGTTATTTATTTCCTTTAACCATTGAATTTATCTATCATTATACACCGACGCAGCCCATACTAGTGTACTCGCTAGTTTCCATGTACGTTAGTACTCTTTTTCACGGTGTTATTTATTTCCTTTAACCATTGAATTTATCTATCATTATACACCGACGCAGCCCATACTAGTGTACTCACTAGTTTCCATGTAAGTTAGTACTCTTTTTCACGGTGTTATTTATTTCCTTTAACCATTGGATTTTTCATTATACACCAACGCAGCCCATACTAATGCACTCGCTAGTTTCCATTGAATTTATCATTATACACCGACGCAGCCCATACTAGTGTACTCACTAGTTTCCATGTAAGTTAGTACTCTTTTTCACGGTGTTATTTATTTCCTTTAACCATTGAATTTATCATTATACACCGACGCAGCCCATACTAGTGTACTCACTAGTTTCCATTGAATTTATCATTATACACCGACACAGCCCATACTAGTGTACTCACTAGTTTCCATGTAAGTTAGTACTCTTTTTCACGGTGTTATTTATTTCCTTTAACCATTGAATTTATCATTATACACCGACGCAGCCCATACTAGTGTACTCACTAGTTTCCATGTAAGTTAGTACTCTTTTTCACGGTGTTATTTTTCCTTTAACCATTGGATTTTTCATTATACACCGACGCAGCCCATACTAGTGTACTCGCTAGTTTCCATGTAAGTTAGTACTCTTTTTCACGGTGTTATAGATTTCCTTTAACCATTGAATTTATCATTATACACCGACGCAGCCCATACTAGTGTACTCGCTAGTTTCCATGTAAGTTAGTACTCTTTTTCACGGTGTTATAGATTTCCTTTAACCATTGAATTTATCATTATACACCAACGCAGCCCATACTAGTGTACTCACTAGTTTCCATGTAAGTTAGTACTCTTTTTCACGGTGTTATTTATTTCCTTTAACCATTGGATTTTTCATTATAGACCGACGCAGCCCATACTAGTGTACTCACTAGTTTCCATGTAAGTTAGTACTCTTTTTCACGGTGTTATTTATTTCCTTTAACCATTGAATTTATCTATCATTATACACCGACGCAGCCCATACTAGTGTACTCGCTAGTTTCCATGTACGTTAGTACTCTTTTTCACGGTGTTATTTATTTCCTTTAACCATTGAATTTATCTATCATTATACACCGACGCAGCCCATACTAGTGTACTCACTAGTTTCCATGTAAGTTAGTACTCTTTTTCACGGTGTTATTTATTTCCTTTAACCATTGGATTTTTCATTATACACCAACGCAGCCCATACTAATGCACTCGCTAGTTTCCATTGAATTTATCATTATACACCGACGCAGCCCATACTAGTGTACTCACTAGTTTCCATGTAAGTTAGTACTCTTTTTCACGGTGTTATTTATTTCCTTTAACCATTGAATTTATCATTATACACCGACGCAGCCCATACTAGTGTACTCACTAGTTTCCATTGAATTTATCATTATACACCGACACAGCCCATACTAGTGTACTCACTAGTTTCCATGTAAGTTAGTACTCTTTTTCACGGTGTTATTTATTTCCTTTAACCATTGAATTTATCATTATACACCGACGCAGCCCATACTAGTGTACTCACTAGTTTCCATGTAAGTTAGTACTCTTTTTCACGGTGTTATTTATTTCCTTTAACCATTGGATTTTTCATTATACACCGACGCAGCCCATACTAGTGTACTCGCTAGTTTCCATGTAAGTTAGTACTCTTTTTCACGGTGTTATAGATTTCCTTTAACCATTGAATTTATCATTATACACCGACGCAGCCCATACTAGTGTACTCGCTAGTTTCCATGTAAGTTAGTACTCTTTTTCACGGTGTTATAGATTTCCTTTAACCATTGAATTTATCATTATACACCAACGCAGCCCATACTAGTGTACTCACTAGTTTCCATGTAAGTTAGTACTCTTTTTCACGGTGTTATTTATTTCCTTTAACCATTGGATTTTTCATTATAGACCGACGCAGCCCATACTATAGTCTCCCTCGCAGCCGTGCTAAGTGTCGTCACGCAACGCTCTCTCCCCTCAGACACGGCTGCTTACCCAAGCTAAACATTCCGTTCCAATTGTAAGTGTTTAGCCAATCATATCAAGTTATTCGATATTCATGTTCACTGGTTGTCAACAACTCGACACTCCCAGGCTCATGTTTCGTTGTTTATTTACCTAAGAACATTGCAAAGTTAGGAAATGAATTCACATACACGATTTACTAGTCTTCCTGGCAGCCGTGTTTAGTGTATTGGTTTAGTGTATTGCCCAGTTAAACTCTTTGATACTCGTTCATATGAAATTATTTCGCTGCAAGGCAAAACGCTTCGTCAATGGATGTCATCTTGTTTGTCACTGGTCTTTGGTATGTTCGGTATGGCGCGAACCTTGGCCTGTTTTCGGGCAAAGAGCTCTGATTGGCTAATTCTGTGGAACGGAATGTTTAGCTTGGGTAAGCAGCCGTGTCTGAGGGGAAAGAGCGTTGCGTGACGACACTTAGCACGGCTGCGAGGGAGACTACCCATACTAGTGTACTCACTAGTTTCCATGTAAGTTAGTACTCTTTTTCACGGTGTTATTTATTTCCTTTAACCATTGAATTTATCTATCATTATACACCGACGCAGCCCATACTAGTGTACTCGCTAGTTTCCATGTACGTTAGTACTCTTTTTCACGGTGTTATTTATTTCCTTTAACCATTGAATTTATCTATCATTATACACCGACGCAGCCCATACTAGTGTACTCACTAGTTTCCATGTAAGTTAGTACTCTTTTTCACGGTGTTATTTATTTCCTTTAACCATTGGATTTTTCATTATACACCAACGCAGCCCATACTAATGCACTCGCTAGTTTCCATTGAATTTATCATTATACACCGACGCAGCCCATACTAGTGTACTCACTAGTTTTCATGTAAGTTAGTACTCTTTTTCACGGTGTTATTTATTTCCTTTAACCATTGAATTTATCATTATACACCGACGCAGCCCATACTAGTGTACTCACTAGTTTCCATGTAAGTTAGTACTCTTTTTCACGGTGTTATTTATTTCCTTTAACCATTGAATTTATCATTATACACCGACGCAGCCCATACTAATATACTCGCTAGTTTCCATTGTATTTATCATTATACACCGACGCAGCCCATGCTAGTGTACTCGCTAGTTTCCATTGAATTTGTCATTATACATCGACGCAGCCCATGCTAGTGTATTCACTAGTTTCCATTGAATTTATCATTATACACCGACGCAGCCCATGCTAGTGTACTCGCTAGTTTCCATTGAATTTATCATTATACACCGACGCAGCCCATACTAGTGTGTATTCACTAGTTTCCATTGTATTTATCATTATACACCGACGCAGCCCATACTAGTGTACTCGCTAGTTTCCATTGAATTTATCATTATACACCGAATTTATCATTATACAGTCCGCAGCCCATACTAGTGTACTCACTAGTTTTCATGTAAGTTAGTACTCTTTTTCACGGTGTTATTTATTTCCTTTAACCATTGAATTTATCATTATACACCAACGCAGCCCATACTAGCCCATACTAGTGTACTCACTAGTTTCCATGTAAGTTAGTACTCTTTTTCACGGTGTTATTTATTTCCTTTAACCATTGAATTTATCATTATACACCGACGCAGCCCATACTAATATACTCGCTAGTTTCTATTGTATTTATCATTATACACCGACGCAGCCCATGCTAGTGTACTCGCTAGTTTCCATTGAATTTATCATTATACATCGACGCAGCCCATGCTAGTGTATTCACTAGTTTCCATTGAATTTATCATTATACACCGACGCAGCCCATGCTAGTGTACTCGCTAGTTTCCATTGAATTTATCATTATACACCGACGCAGCCCATACTAGTGTATTCACTAGTTTCCATTGTATTTATCATTATACACCGACGCAGCCCATACTAGTGTACTCGCTAGTTTCCATTGAATTTATCATTATACACCGACGCAGCCCATACTAGTGTACTCGCTAGTTTCCATGTAAGTTAGTACTCTTTTTCACGGTGTTATTTATTTCCTTTAACCATTGAATTTATCATTATACACCGACGCAGCCCATACTAGTGTACTCGCTAGTTTCCATTGAATTTATCATTATACACCGACACAGTCCATACTAGTGTACTCACTAGTTTCCATGTAAGTTAGTACTCTTTTTCACGGTGTTATTTATTTCCTTTAACCATTGAATTTATCTATCATTATACACCGACGCAGCCCATACTAGTGTACTCACTAGTTTCCATGTAAGTTAGTACTCTTTTTCACGGTGTTATTTATTTCCTTTAACCATTGGATTTTTCATTATACACCGACGCAGCCCATACTAGTGTACTCACTAGTTTCCATGTAAGTTAGTACTCTTTTTCACGGTGTTATTTATTTCCTTTAACCATTGAATTTACATTATACACCGACGCAGCCCATACTAGTGTACTCGCTAGTTTCCATTGAATTTATCATTATACACCGACACAGTCCATACTAGTGTACTCACTAGTTTCCATGTAAGTTAGTACTCTTTTTTTCACGGTGTTATTTATTTCCTTTAACCATTGAATTTATCTATCATTATACACCGACGCAGCCCATACTAGTGTACTCACTAGTTTCCATGTAAGTTAGTACTCTTTTTCACGGTGTTATTTATTTCCTTTAACCATTGGATTTTTCATTATACACCGACGCAGCCCATACTAGTGTACTCACTAGTTTCCATGTAAGTTAGTACTCTTTTTCACGGTGTTATTTATTTCCTTTAACCATTGAATTTATCTATCATTATACACCGACGCAGCCCATACTAGTGTACTCGCTAGTTTCCATGTACGTTAGTACTCTTTTTCACGGTGTTATTTATTTCCTTTAACCATTGAATTTATCTATCATTATACACCGACGCAGCCCCATACTAGTG
This sequence comes from Actinostola sp. cb2023, assembly GCA_033675265.1. NCBI lineage: Eukaryota > Metazoa > Cnidaria > Anthozoa > Actiniaria > Actinostolidae > Actinostola > Actinostola sp. cb2023. The sequence continues at coordinate 508,585 of JAUJYZ010001516.1, forward strand.
TACTCACTAGTTTCCATGTAAGTTAGTACTCTTTTTCACGGTGTTATTTATTTCCTTTAACCATTGGATTTTTCATTATATACCAACGCAGCCCATACTAATGCACTCGCTAGTTTCCATTGAATTTATCATTATACACCGACGCAGCCCATACTAGTGTACTCACTAGTTTCCATGTAAGTTAGTACTCTTTTTCACGGTGTTATTTATTTCCTTTAACCATTGAATTTATCATTATACACCGACGCAGCCCATACTAGTGTACTCACTAGTTTCCATTGAATTTATCATTATACACCGACACAGCCCATACTAGTGTACTCACTAGTTTCCATGTAAGTTAGTACTCTTTTTCACGGTGTTATTTATTTCCTTTAACCATTGAATTTATCATTATACACCGACGCAGCCCATACTAGTGTACTCACTAGTTTCCATGTAAGTTAGTACTCTTTTTCACGGTGTTATTTATTTCCTTTAACCATTGGATTTTTCATTATACACCGACGCAGCCCATACTAGTGTACTCGCTAGTTTCCATGTAAGTTAGTACTCTTTTTCACGGTGTTATAGATTTCCTTTAACCATTGAATTTATCATTATACACCGACGCAGCCCATACTAGTGTACTCGCTAGTTTCCATGTAAGTTAGTACTCTTTTTCACGGTGTTATAGATTTCCTTTAACCATTGAATTTATCATTATACACCAACGCAGCCCATACTAGTGTACTCACTAGTTTCCATGTAAGTTAGTACTCTTTTTCACGGTGTTATTTATTTCCTTTAACCATTGGATTTTTCATTATACACCGACGCAGCCCATACTAGTGTACTCACTAGTTTCCATGTAAGTTAGTACTCTTTTTCACGGTGTTATTTATTTCCTTTAACCATTGAATTTATCTATCATTATACACCGACGCAGCCCATACTAGTGTACTCGCTAGTTTCCATGTACGTTAGTACTCTTTTTCACGGTGTTATTTATTTATTTCCTTTAACCATTGAATTTATCTATCATTATACACCGACGCAGCCCATACTAGTGTACTCACTAGTTTCCATGTAAGTTAGTACTCTTTTTCACGGTGTTATTTATTTCCTTTAACCATTGGATTTTTCATTATACACCAACGCAGCCCATACTAATGCACTCGCTAGTTTCCATTGAATTTATCATTATACACCGACGCAGCCCATACTAGTGTACTCACTAGTTTTCATGTAAGTTAGTACTCTTTTTCACGGTGTTATTTATTTCCTTTAACCATTGAATTTATCATTATACACCGACGCAGCCCATACTAGTGTACTCACTAGTTTCCATTTGATTTTTCATTATACACCAACGCAGCCCATACTAGTGTACTCACTAGTTTTCATGTAAGTTAGTACTCTTTTTCACGGTGTTATAGATTTCCTTTAACCATTGAATTTATCATTATACACCGACGCAGCCCATACTAGTGTACTCGCTAGTTTCCATGTAAGTTAGTACTCTTTTTCACGGTGTTATTTATTTCCTTTAACCATTGAATTTATCATTATACACCAACGCAGCCCATACTAGTGTACTCGCTAGTTTCCATGTAAGTTAGTACTCTTTTTCACGGTGTTATAGATTTCCTTTAACCATTGAATTTATCATTATACACCAACGCAGCCCATACTAGTGTACTCGCTAGTTTTCATGTAAGTTAGTACTCTTTTTCACGGTGTTATAGATTTCCTTTAACCATTGAATTTATCATTATACACCGACGCAGCCCATACTAGTGTACTCGCTAGTTTCCATGTAAGTTAGTACTCTTTTTCACGGTGTTATAGATTTCCTTTAACCATTGAATTTATCATTATACACCGACGCAGCCCATACTAGTGTACTCGCTAGTTTCCATGTAAGTTAGTACTCTTTTTCACGGTGTTATAGATTTCCTTTAACCATTGAATTTATCATTATACACCGACGCAGCCCATACTAGTGTACTCGCTAGTTTCCATGTAAGTTAGTACTCTTTTTCACGGTGTTATAGATTTCCTTTAACCATTGAATTTATCATTATACACCAATACAGCCCATACTAGTGTACTCGCTAGTTTCCATTGAATTGATCATTATACACCAATACAGCCCATACTAGTGTACTCGCTAGTTTCCATGTAAGTTAGTACTCTTTTTCACGGTGTTATAGCTTTCCTTTAACCATTGAATTTATCATTATACACCGACGCAGCCCATACTAGTGTACTCGCTAGTTTCCATGTAAGTTAGTACTCTTTTTCACGGTGTTATAGATTTCCTTTAACCATTGAATTTATCATTATACACCAATACAGCCCATACTAGTGTACTCGCTAGTTTCCATTGAATTGATCATTATACACCACCAATACAGCCCATACTAGTGTACTCGCTAGTTTCCATGTAAGTTAGTACTCTTTTTCACGGTGTTATAGCTTTCCTTTAACCATTGAATTTATATCATATTATACACCGACGCAGCCCATACTAGTGTACTCGCTAGTTTCCATGTAAGTTAGTACTCTTTTTCACGGTGTTATAGCTTTCCTTTAACCATTGAATTTATCATTATACACCGACGCAGCCCATACTAGTGTACTCGCTAGTTTCCATGTAAGTTAGTACTCTTTTTCACGGTGTTATAGATTTCCTTTAACCATTGAATTTATCATTATACACCAATACAGCCCATACTAGTGTACTCGCTAGTTTCCATTGAATTGATCATTATACACCAATACAACCAAAACTAGTGTACTCGCTAGTTTCCATGTAAGTTAGTACTCTTTTTCACGGTGTTATAGCTTTCCTTTAACCATTGAATTTATCATTATACACCGACGCAGCCCATACTAGTGTACTCGCTAGTTTCCATGTAAGTTAGTACTCTGTTTCACGGTGTTATAGATTGCCTTTAACCATTGAATTTATCATTATACACCGACGCAGCCCATACTAGTGTACTCGCTAGTTTCCATGTAAGTTAGTACTCTTTTTCACGGTGTTATTTATTTCCTTTAACCATTGAATTTATCATTATACACCAACGCAGCCCATACTAGTGTACTCGCTAGTTTCCATGTAAGTTAGTACTCTTTTTCACGGTGTTATAGATTTCGTTTAACCATTGAATTTATCATTATACACCAACGCAGCCCATACTAGTGTACTCGCTAGTTTCCATGTAAGTTAGTACTCTTTTTCACGGTGTTATAGATTTCCTTTAACCATTGAATTTATCATTATACACCGACGCAGCCCATACTAGTGTACTCGCTAGTTTCCATGTAAGTTAGTACTCTTTTTCACGGTGTTATAGATTTCCTTTAACCATTGAATTTATCATTATACACCGACGCAGCCCATACTAGTGTACTCGCTAGTTTCCATGTAAGTTAGTACTCTTTTTCACGGTGTTATAGATTTCCTTTAACCATTGAATTTATCATTATACACCGACGCAGCCCATACTAGTGTACTCGCTAGTTTCCATGTAAGTTAATACTCTTTTTCACGGTGTTATAGATTTCCTTTAACCATTGAATTTATCATTATACACCAATACAGCCCATACTAGTGTACTCGCTAGTTTCCATGTAAGTTAGTACTCTTTTTCACGGTGTTATAGATTTCCTTTAACCATTGAATTTATCATTATACACCGACGCAGCCCATACTAGAGTACTCGCTAGTTTCCATGTAAGTTAGTACTCTTTTTCACGGTGTTATAGATTTCCTTTAACCATTGAATTTATCATTATACACCAATACAGCCCATACTAGTGTACTCGCTAGTTTCCATTGAATTTATCATTATACACCAACGCAGCCCATACTAGTGTACTCGCTAGTTTCCATTGAATTTATCATTATACACCACGCAGCCCATACTAGTGTACTCACTAGTTTCCATTGAATTGATCATTATACACCGACGCAGCCCATACCAGTGTACTCGCTAGTTTCCATGTAAGTTAGTACTCTTTTTCACGGTGTTATAGATTTCCTTTAACCATTGAATTTATCATTATACACCGACGCAGCCCATACTAGTGTACTCGCTAGTTTCCATTGAATTTATCATTATACACCAACGCAGCCCATACTAGTGTACTCGCTAGTTTCCATGTAAGTTAGTACTCTTTTTCACGGTGTTATAGCTTTCCTTTAACCATTGAATTTATCATTATACACCGACGCAGCCCATACTAGTGTACTCGCTAGTTTCCATTGAATTTATCATTATACACCAACGCAGCCCATACTAGTGTACTCGCTAGTTTCCATTGAATTTATCATTATACACCAACGCAGCCCATACTAGTGTACTCACTAGTTTCCATTGAATTGATCATTATACACCGACGCAGCCCATACCAGTGTACTCGCTAGTTTCCATGTAAGTTAGTACTCTTTTTCACGGTGTTATAGATTTCCTTTAACCATTGAATTTATCATTATACACCGACGCAGCCCATACTAGTGTACTCGCTAGTTTCCATTGAATTTATCATTATACACCAACGCAGCCCATACTAGTGTACTCGCTAGTTTCCATGTAAGTTAGTACTCTTTTTCACGGTGTTATAGATTTCCTTTAACCATTGAATTTATCATTATACACCGACGCAGCCCATACTAGTGTACTCGCTAGTTTCCATTGAATTTATCATTATACACCAACGCAGCCCATACTAGTGTACTCACTAGTTTCCATTGAATTGATCATTATACACCAACGCAGCCCATACTAGTGTACTCGCTAGTTTCCATTGAATTGATCATTATACACCAACGCAGCCCATACTAGTGTACTCGCTAGTTTCCATTGAATTTATCATTATACACTAACGCAGCCCATACTAGTGTACTCGCTAGTTTCCATTGAATTGATCATTATACACCAACGCAGCCCATACTAGTGTACTCGCTAGTTTCCATGTAAGTTAGTACTCTTTTTCACGGTGTTATAGATTTCCTTTAACCATTGAATTTATCATTATACACCGACGCAGCCCATACTAGTGTACTCGCTAGTTTCCATGTAAGTTAGTACTCTTTTTCACGGTGTTATAGATTTCCTTTAACCATTGAATTTATCATTATACACCAACGCAGCCCATACTAGTGTACTCGCTAGTTTCCATGTAAGTTAGTACTCTTTTTCACGGTGTTATAGATTTCCTTTAACCATTGAATTTATCATTATACACCGACGCAGCCCATACTAGTGTACTCGCTAGTTTCCATGTAAGTTAGTACTCTTTTTCACGGTGTTATAGATTTCCTTTAACCATTGAATTTATCATTATACACCAACGCAGCCCATACTAGTGTACTCGCTAGTTTCCATGTAAGTTAGTACTCTTTTTCACGGTGTTATGGATTTCCTTTAACCATTGAATTTATCATTATACACCGACGCAGCCCATACTAGTGTACTCGCTAGTTTCCATGTAAGTTAGTACTCTTTTTCACGGTGTTATAGATTTCCTTTAACCATTGAATTTATCATTATACACCGACGCAGCCCATACTAGTGTACTCGCTAGTTTCCATGTAAGTTAGTACTCTTTTTCACGGTGTTATAGATTTCCTTTAACCATTGAATTTATCATTATACACCGACGCAGCCCATACTAGTGTACTCGCTAGTTTCCATGTAAGTTAGTACTCTTTTTCACGGTGTTATAGATTTCCTTTAACCATTGAATTTATCATTATACACCAATACAGCCCATACTAGTGTACTCGCTAATTTCCATTGAATTGATCATTATACACCAATACAGCCCATACTAGTGTACTCGCTAGTTTCCATGTAAGTTAGTACTCTTTTTCACGGTGTTATAGCTTTCCTTTAACCATTGAATTTATCATTATACACCGACGCAGCCCATACTAGTGTACTCGCTAGTTTCCATGTAAGTTAGTACTCTTTTTCACGGTGTTATAGATTTCCTTTAACCATTGAATTTATCATTATACACCAATACAGCCCATACTAGTGTACTCGCTAGTTTCCATTGAATTGATCATTATACACCAATACAGCCCATACTAGTGTACTCGCTAGTTTCCATGTAAGTTAGTACTCTTTTTCACGGTGTTATAGCTTTCCTTTAACCATTGAATTTATCATTATACACCGACGCAGCCCATACTAGTGTACTCGCTAGTTTCCATGTAAGTTAGTACTCTTTTTCACGGTGTTATAGCTTTCCTTTAACCATTGAATTTATCATTATACACCGACGCAGCCCATACTAGTGTACTCGCTAGTTTCCATGTAAGTTAGTACTCTTTTTCACGGTGTTATAGATTTCCTTTAACCATTGAATTTATCATTATACACCAATACAGCCCATACTAGTGTACTCGCTAGTTTCCATTGAATTGATCATTATACACCAATACAACCAAAACTAGTGTACTCGCTAGTTTCCATGTAAGTTAGTACTCTTTTTCACGGTGTTATAGCTTTCCTTTAACCATTGAATTTATCATTATACACCGACGCAGCCCATACTAGTGTACTCGCTAGTTTCCATGTAAGTTAGTACTCTTTTTCACGGTGTTATAGATTGCCTTTAACCATTGAATTTATCATTATACACCGACGCAGCCCATACTAGTGTACTCGCTAGTTTCCATGTAAGTTAGTACTCTTTTTCACGGTGTTATAGATTTCCTTTAACCATTGAATTTATCATTATACACCAACGCAGCCCATACTAGTGTACTCGCTAGTTTCCATGTAAGTTAGTACTCTTTTTCACGGTGTTATAGATTTCGTTTAACCATTGAATTTATCATTATACACCAACGCAGCCCATACTAGTGTACTCGCTAGTTTCCATGTAAGTTAGTACTCTTTTTCACGGTGTTATAGATTTCCTTTAACCATTGAATTTATCATTATACACCGACGCAGCCCATACTAGTGTACTCGCTAGTTTCCATGTAAGTTAGTACTCTTTTTCACGGTGTTATAGATTTCCTTTAACCATTGAATTTATCATTATACACCGACGCAGCCCATACTAGTGTACTCGCTAGTTTCCATGTAAGTTAGTACTCTTTTTCACGGTGTTATAGATTTCCTTTAACCATTGAATTTATCATTATACACCGACGCAGCCCATACTAGTGTACTCGCTAGTTTCCATGTAAGTTAGTACTCTTTTTCACGGTGTTATAGATTTCCTTTAACCATTGAATTTATCATTATACACCAATACACAGCCCATACTAGTGTACTCGCTAGTTTCCATGTAAGTTAGTACTCTTTTTCACGGTGTTATAGCTTTCCTTTAACCATTGAATTTATCATTATACACCGACGCAGCCCATACTAGTGTACTCGCTAGTTTCCATTGAATTTATCATTATACACCAACGCAGCCCATACTAGTGTACTCGCTAGTTTCCATTGAATTTATCATTATACACCAACGCAGCCCATACTAGTGTACTCACTAGTTTCCATTGAATTGATCATTATACACCGACGCAGCCCATACCAGTGTACTCGCTAGTTTCCATGTAAGTTAGTACTCTTTTTCACGGTGTTATAGATTTCCTTTAACCATTGAATTTATCATTATACACCGACGCAGCCCATACTAGTGTACTCGCTAGTTTCCATTGAATTTATCATTATACACCAACGCAGCCCATACTAGTGTACTCGCTAGTTTCCATGTAAGTTAGTACTCTTTTTCACGGTGTTATAGCTTTCCTTTAACCATTGAATTTATCATTATACACCGACGCAGCCCATACTAGTGTACTCGCTAGTTTCCATTGAATTTATCATTATACACCAACGCAGCCCATACTAGTGTACTCGCTAGTTTCCATTGAATTTATCATTATACACCAACGCAGCCCATACTACTAGTGTACTCACTAGTTTCCATTGAATTGATCATTATACACCGACGCAGCCCATACTAGTGTACTCGCTAGTTTCCATGTAAGTTAGTACTCTTTTTCACGGTGTTATAGATTTCCTTTAACCATTGAATTTATCATTATACACCGACGCAGCCCATACTAGTGTACTCGCTAGTTTCCATTGAATTTATCATTATACACCAACGCAGCCCATACTAGTGTACTCGCTAGTTTCCATGTAAGTTAGTACTCTTTTTCACGGTGTTATAGATTTCCTTTAACCATTGAATTTATCATTATACACCGACGCAGCCCATACTAGTGTACTCGCTAGTTTCCATGTAAGTTAGTACTCTTTTTCACGGTGTTATAGATTTCCTTTAACCATTGAATTTATCATTATACACCGACGCAGCCCATACTAGTGTACTCGCTAGTTTCCATGTAAGTTAGTACTCTTTTTCACGGTGTTATAGATTTCCTTTAACCATTGAATTTATCATTATACACCGACGCAGCCCATACTAGTGTACTCGCTAGTTTCCATGTAAGTTAGTACTCTTTTTCACGGTGTTATAGATTTCCTTTAACCATTGAATTTATCATTATACACCAATACAGCCCATACTAGTGTACTCGCTAGTTTCCATGTAAGTTAGTACTCTTTTTCACGGTGTTATAGCTTTCCTTTAACCATTGAATTTATCATTATACACCGACGCAGCCCATACTAGTGTACTCGCTAGTTTCCATTGAATTTATCATTATACACCAACGCAGCCCATACTAGTGTACTCGCTAGTTTCCATTGAATTTATCATTATACACCAACGCAGCCCATACTAGTGTACTCACTAGTTTCCATTGAATTGATCATTATACACCGACGCAGCCCATACTAGTGTACTCGCTAGTTTCCATGTAAGTTAGTACTCTTTTTCACGGTGTTATAGATTTCCTTTAACCATTGAATTTATCATTATACACCGACGCAGCCCATACTAGTGTACTCGCTAGTTTCCATTGAATTTATCATTATACACCAACGCAGCCCATTACTAGTGTACTCGCTAGTTTCCATGTAAGTTAGTACTTTTTCACGGTGTTATAGCTTTCCTTTAACCATTGAATTTATCATTATACACCGACGCAGCCCATACTAGTGTACTCGCTAGTTTCCATTGAATTTATCATTATACACCAACGCAGCCCATACTAGTGTACTCGCTAGTTTCCATGTAAGTTAGTACTCTTTTTCACGGTGTTATAGATTTCCTTTAACCATTGAATTTATCATTATACACCGACGCAGCCCATACTAGTGTACTCGCTAGTTTCCATGTAAGTTAGTACTCTTTTTCACGGTGTTATAGATTTCCTTTAACCATTGAATTTATCATTATACACCGACGCAGCCCATACTAGTGTACTCGCTAGTTTCCATGTAAGTTAGTACTCTTTTTCACGGTGTTATAGATTTCCTTTAACCATTGAATTTATCATTATACACCGACGCAGCCCATACTAGTGTACTCGCTAGTTTCCATGTAAGTTAGTACTCTTTTTCACGGTGTTATAGATTTCCTTTAACCATTGAATTTATCATTATACACCAATACAGCCCATACTAGTGTACTCGCTAGTTTCCATGTAAGTTAGTACTCTTTTTCACGGTGTTATAGCTTTCCTTTAACCATTGAATTTATCATTATACACCGACGCAGCCCATACTAGTGTACTCGCTAGTTTCCATTGAATTTATCATTATACACCAACGCAGCCCATACTAGTGTACTCGCTAGTTTCCATTGAATTTATCATTATACACCAACGCAGCCCATACTAGTGTACTCACTAGTTTCCATTGAATTGATCATTATACACCGACGCAGCCCATACCAGTGTACTCGCTAGTTTCCATGTAAGTTAGTACTCTTTTTCACGGTGTTATAGATTTCCTTTAACCATTGAATTTATCATTATACACCGACGCAGCCCATACTAGTGTACTCGCTAGTTTCCATTGAATTTATCATTATACACCAACGCAGCCCATACTACTAGTGTACTCGCTAGTTTCCATGTAAGTTAGTACTCTTTTTCACGGTGTTATAGCTTTCCTTTAACCATTGAATTTATCATTATACACCGACGCAGCCCATACTAGTGTACTCGCTAGTTTCCATTGAATTTATCATTATACACCAACGCAGCCCATACTAGTGTACTCGCTAGTTTCCATTGAATTTATCATTATACACCAACGCAGCCCATACTAGTGTACTCACTAGTTTCCATTGAATTGATCATTATACACCGACGCAGCCCATACCAGTGTACTCGCTAGTTTCCATGTAAGTTAGTACTCTTTTTCACGGTGTTATAGATTTCCTTTAACCATTGAATTTATCATTATACACCGACGCAGCCCATACTAGTGTACTCGCTAGTTTCCATTGAATTTATCATTATACACCAACGCAGCCCATACTAGTGTACTCGCTAGTTTCCATGTAAGTTAGTACTCTTTTTCACGGTGTTATAGATTTCCTTTAACCATTTGAATTTATCATTATACACCGACGCAGCCCATACTAGTGTACTCGCTAGTTTCCATTGAATTTATCATTATACACCAACGCAGCCCATACTAGTGTACTCACTAGTTTCCATTGAATTGATCATTATACACCAACGCAGCCCATACTAGTGTACTCGCTAGTTTCCATTGAATTGATCATTATACACCAACGCAGCCCATACTAGTGTACTCGCTAGTTTCCATTGAATTTATCATTATACACTAACGCAGCCCATACTAGTGTACTCGCTAGTTTCCATTGAATTGATCATTATACACCAACGCAGCCCATACTAGTGTACTCGCTAGTTTCCATGTAAGTTAGTACTCTTTTTCACGGTGTTATAGATTTCCTTTAACCATTGAATTTATCATTATACACCGACGCAGCCCATACTAGTGTACTCGCTAGTTTCCATGTAAGTTAGTACTCTTTTTCACGGTGTTATAGATTTCCTTTAACCATTGAATTTATCATTATACACCAATACAGCCCATACTAGTGTACTCGCTAGTTTTTCCATGTAAGTTAGTACTCTTTTTCACGGTGTTATAGCTTTCCTTTAACCATTGAATTTATCATTATACACCGACGCAGCCCATACTAGTGTACTCGCTAGTTTCCATTGAATTTATCATTATACACCAACGCAGCCCATACTAGTGTACTCGCTAGTTTCCATTGAATTTATCATTATACACCAACGCAGCCCATACTAGTGTACTCACTAGTTTCCATTGAATTGATCATTATACACCGACGCAGCCCATACCAGTGTACTCGCTAGTTTCCATGTAAGTTAGTACTCTTTTTCACGGTGTTATAGATTTCCTTTAACCATTGAATTTATCATTATACACCGACGCAGCCCATACTAGTGTACTCGCTAGTTTCCATTGAATTTATCATTATACACCAACGCAGCCCATACTAGTGTACTCGCTAGTTTCCATGTAAGTTAGTACTCTTTTTCACGGTGTTATAGCTTTCCTTTAACCATTGAATTTATCATTATACACCGACGCAGCCCATACTAGTGTACTCGCTAGTTTCCATTGAATTTATCATTATACACCAACGCAGCCCATACTAGTGTACTCGCTAGTTTCCATTGAATTTATCATTATACACCAACGCAGCCCATACTAGTGTACTCACTAGTTTCCATTGAATTGATCATTATACACCGACGCAGCCCATACCAGTGTACTCGCTAGTTTCCATGTAAGTTAGTACTCTTTTTCACGGTGTTATAGATTTCCTTTAACCATTGAATTTATCATTATACACCGACGCAGCCCATACTAGTGTACTCGCTAGTTTCCATTGAATTTATCATTATACACCAACGCAGCCCATACTAGTGTACTCGCTAGTTTCCATGTAAGTTAGTACTCTTTTTCACGGTGTTATAGATTTCCTTTAACCATTGAATTTATCATTATACACCGACGCAGCCCATACTAGTGTACTCGCTAGTTTCCATTGAATTTATCATTATACACCAACGCAGCCCATACTAGTGTACTCACTAGTTTCCATTGAATTGATCATTATACACCAACGCAGCCCATACTAGTGTACTCGCTAGTTTCCATTGAATTTATCATTATACACCAACGCAGCCCATACTAGTGTACTCACTAGTTTCCATTGAATTGATCATTATACACCGACGCAGCCCATACCAGTGTACTCGCTAGTTTCCATGTAAGTTAGTACTCTTTTTCACGGTGTTATAGATTTCCTTTAACCATTGAATTTATCATTATACACCGACGCAGCCCATACTAGTGTACTCGCTAGTTTCCATTGAATTTATCATTATACACCAACGCAGCCCATACTAGTGTACTCGCTAGTTTCCATGTAAGTTAGTACTCTTTTTCACGGTGTTATAGATTTCCTTTAACCATTGAATTTATCATTATACACCGACGCAGCCCATACTAGTGTACTCGCTAGTTTCCATTGAATTATCATTATACACCAACGCAGCCCATACTAGTGTACTCACTAGTTTCCATTGAATTGATCATTATACACCAACGCAGCCCATACTAGTGTACTCGCTAGTTTCCATTGAATTGATCATTATACACCAACGCAGCCCATACTAGTGTACTCGCTAGTTTCCATTGAATTTATCATTATACACTAACGCAGCCCATACTAGTGTACTCGCTAGTTTCCATTGAATTGATCATTATACACCAACGCAGCCCATACTAGTGTACTCGCTAGTTTCCATGTAAGTTAGTACTCTTTTTCACGGTGTTATAGATTCCTTTAACCATTGAATTTATCATTATACACCGACGCAGCCCATACTAGTGTACTCGCTAGTTTCCATGTAAGTTAGTACTCTTTTTCACGGTGTTATAGATTTCCTTTAACCATTGAATTTATCATTATACACCAATACAGCCCATACTAGTGTACTCGCTAGTTTCCATGTAAGTTAGTACTCTTTTTCACGGTGTTATAGCTTTCCTTTAACCATTGAATTTATCATTATACACCGACGCAGCCCATACTAGTGTACTCGCTAGTTTCCATTGAATTTATCATTATACACCAACGCAGCCCATACTAGTGTACTCGCTAGTTTCCATTGAATTTATCATTATACACCAACGCAGCCCATACTAGTGTACTCACTAGTTTCCATTGAATTGATCATTATACACCGACGCAGCCCATACCAGTGTACTCGCTAGTTTCCATGTAAGTTAGTACTCTTTTTCACGGTGTTATAGATTTCCTTTAACCATTGAATTTATCATTATACACCGACGCAGCCCATACTAGTGTACTCGCTAGTTTCCATTGAATTTATCATTATACACCAACGCAGCCCATACTAGTGTACTCGCTAGTTTCCATGTAAGTTAGTACTCTTTTTCACGGTGTTATAGCTTTCCTTTAACCATTGAATTTATCATTATACACCGACGCAGCCCATACTAGTGTACTCGCTAGTTTCCATTGAATTTATCATTATACACCAACGCAGCCCATACTAGTGTACTCGCTAGTTTCCATTGAATTTATCATTATACACCAACGCAGCCCATACTAGTGTACTCACTAGTTTCCATTGAATTGATCATTATACACCGACGCAGCCCATACCAGTGTACTCGCTAGTTTCCATGTAAGTTAGTACTCTTTTTCACGGTGTTATAGATTTCCTTTAACCATTGAATTTATCATTATACACCGACGCAGCCCATACTAGTGTACTCGCTAGTTTCCATTGAATTTATCATTATACACCAACGCAGCCCATACTAGTGTACTCGCTAGTTTCCATGTAAGTTAGTACTCTTTTTCACGGTGTTATAGATTTCCTTTAACCATTGAATTTATCATTATACACCGACGCAGCCCATACTAGTGTACTCGCTAGTTTCCATTGAATTTATCATTATACACCAACGCAGCCCATACTAGTGTACTCACTAGTTTCATTCATTGAATTGATCATTATACACCAACGCAGCCCATACTAGTGTACTCGCTAGTTTCCATTGAATTGATCATTATACACCAACGCAGCCCATACTAGTGTACTCGCTAGTTTCCATTGAATTTATCATTATACACTAACGCAGCCCATACTAGTGTACTCGCTAGTTTCCATTGAATTGATCATTATACACCAACGCAGCCCATACTAGTGTACTCGCTAGTTTCCATGTAAGTTAGTACTCTTTTTCACGGTGTTATAGATTTCCTTTAACCATTGAATTTATCATTATACACCGACGCAGCCCATACTAGTGTACTCGCTAGTTTCCATTGAATTGATCATTATACACCAACGCAGCCCATACTAGTGTACTCGCTAGTTTCCATTGAATTGATCATTATACACCAACGCAGCCCATACTAGTGTATTCGCTAGTTTCCATTGAATTGATCATTATACACCAACGCAGCCCATACTAGTGTAAGCACTAGTTTCCATTGAATTTATCATTATACACGATGCAGCCCATACTAGTGTACTCACTAGTTTCCATTGAATTGATCATTATACACCAACGCAGCCCATACTAGTGTAAGCACTAGTTTCCATTGAATTTATCATTATACACCGACGCAACCCATACTAGTGTACTACAATCTTGGACAAAACTCGTTGTAGACAATAGAGCTGATAATTTATAGGATGGCAAAAACACTTCTTTATATTTCTTTAACCACCCCTCCCCCCCCTGTTCAATGTTGATGTTTCAGAAACTAGACACACGAGGTATGATTTTGGACAACGAACAACATTGTTTGGGGGGGGGGGGGGGGGGGGAAGAGGAGAGAGGCTAATCCCCCTGGGTAGCCGAATTTTGCCCAAAAGCTTGGAAGTGTCCCAACAGTTTTGTCCAAGATTGTCTACAGCACATTTTCTAGTTTTTAGATGAAACGCTTCCGATTCGAAAGGCCACTGACTCGCCTTGGTAAGAAGAGTTCGATCAGTCTTAGTTCACGTACGCCAAGATCGGCATAAAATAGAGCTCACATGCCTTTTTTTGGCCAAATATAGTATTCTCTGCTTGCCATGTCAAAATGCTGCAAATATCTGACAAGTGGTCAGAAACTACGCAATTTCCAAATTCCGCATCCTGTATGATTATAGAGCTTTTAAAAGCCTACTGTGGTAATCAATAAAGCTTATGCTGCTCACTAGTTTCCTTTTTTTTAAATTTATTTAAAAAACACTTTGTACTGGGGGAGGGGGGTATTTTTTTAGCTACACTTTAATGTCGTGCGTGCTCAATTATCCAATCATGCCAACCATTTTGGCAACGATTGTATTTATACGAAAATACTGATAAAACCCCTTTCCAAAGTGCTATTTTGATAAAATTCTTACATAAGGAGGGTAGTTACAGTTAGTACGAGGCTTGTGTTGTGTGGTTTATGAAGGCATAAACCATTCCCTCACAAGAAATAGATGCGTGTGGTCCCCATAGGCTGATATACCCCGCGGTGACTTTTAACCATTACGGCTCAATACCGCTGTACATAGAATTGCGGTCTGTTGGATTTTATTCTGGGAAAACACTAGATCCCAATGACCAAAACCAGGTCAAGATTTGAGTAACAATAGGAACTATTGTACAACAATAGGAACTATTGTTAGATATGCCTCGTTCTACAAAGGACATGTCTTTGTAGAACGAGGCATCTATTGTTATTCAAATCTTGACCTGGTTTTGGTCATTGGGATCTAGTGTTTTCCTTTAAGTAATCATCCATGCAAGAACTAGGCAAGCTTTCATTGTTCTACGGCAATAGCTCTGTCCCACATAGAATATTTCTAATTTTAAGGATACAGAAAGAGAGGATGACACATAATAATATTTCAATGTAAAAATAAAGGTAATCAATTATTTCGGGTAATTTATTGGAAATGTTTGATATCTAACCAATCAGAACAGCCCAAGACAATAGCAAAGAATATTGCTTATTTTACAAGGTTTCCCACATACAATTTGTTTTAAAATTGGCATATGACGCCAATGGATAACAGACAAACTTGACATCTAAACAAATCGGAGTATGTATATCTTATACCTAACCTTTTTGCCAATTTTCATGTTTAAGCCAATGGGATCACTAGTTTTAACAATAGAAAATATAAGCATTCCATCGTGCATTGCCGTTCAGCTGCCTAGTTCTTACGTGGACCATTACTTAATCTGACATTGTCGTTGGTAATGGATCGAGAGGAATATCACGTGTTCAGATCCATGGCATATGATTGGCTGTCTATCTCATTAAGTATTTATGAGTTTTGA
The DNA here is from genome assembly GCA_033675265.1 of Actinostola sp. cb2023. Classification (NCBI taxonomy): domain Eukaryota; kingdom Metazoa; phylum Cnidaria; class Anthozoa; order Actiniaria; family Actinostolidae; genus Actinostola; species Actinostola sp. cb2023. The sequence goes on from JAUJYZ010001516.1 coordinate 524,895, forward strand.
AAGGCAATTATCTACTTTCTCATAGCACATAATGCTTTTTGCGCCTTGGGGGGGGGGGGGGGGGGGGGGGGGGTAATACAAAAGAAAATGGTTTTGCATAATTACATGGTCGACAGAAAGCTCCCATTTTCTTTTGTATTACCCCCCAAGGCACAAAGCATTATGTGCTATGAGAAAGTAGAAAATAGCTAGTTGCTGGTTTTGGAGTGACATCATGGCGGCCATGTTGGTTTGTACGTGACGTCATGGCGGCCATGTTGGTTCCCGATAAACTCATCATTCCTCATTAGCTTATCTTGTTTGTACCACCAACATGGCCGCTGCGTCTTTATACTTTAAATCTCCAGGGGTTGATTTCTAACCAGCAATTAATAAAGAATGATTGTAAAGTACGTTCAATAATTCATGGTGGTTATCTTTTATCGACTGCGATAGCTTCTCTCCTTATATTTCAATGTTCTAGAATGGAGAAACAGTGAGAAAAATACGTGTAAATACCGTGCTAACATCGTGATCATAACGTGATCAATATCGTGATATTACCGTGAGAGAAACGTGCGAAAACCGTGCCTAAATCGCGATGATATTGTGAAGAATGTGACTAAGTGTGAAATTCCTAAAAATTACCATGGATAAAATATGTCGTACAGAAACGTGCAAAACGCGTGCGAACATCGTGAAATCATCGTGCCAATATCGTGAATTAACGTGCAAAACGCGTGCGAACATCGTGATGTCGTGAAATCATCGTGCCAATATCGTGAATCAACGTGCAAAACGCGTGCGAACATCGTGATGTCGTGAAATCATCGTACCAATATCGTGAATTAACGTGCAAAACGCGTGCGAACATCGTGATGTCGTGAAATCATCGTGCCAATATCGTGAATCAACGTGCAAAACGCGTGCGAACATCGTGATGTCGTGAAATCATCGTGCCAATATCGTGAATTAACGTGCAAAACGCGTGCGAACATCGTGATGTCGTGAAATCATCGTGCCAATATCGTGATGTCGTGAAATCATTGTGCCAATATCGTGAATCAACGTGCAAAACGCGTGCGAACATCGTGATGTCATGAAATCATCGTGCCAATATCGTGAATTAACGTGCAAAACGCGTGCGAACATCGTGATGTCGTGAAATCATCGTGCCAATATCGTGATGTCGTAAAATCATCGTGCCAATATCGTGAATTAACGTGCAAAACGCGTGCCAACATCGTGATGTCGTGAAATCATCGTGCCAATATCGTGAATTAACGTGTAAAATCCGCGTAAAAACGTGATACAAGTTTTTATAGTTCTACACCAACGCAGCCATATCCAGCATTTTATGGTGTATTAATTGTTTCATGATGCTATCAAATATTAACGAGATGAAAGATGACTCTATCAAGAAAGGACAAAATACTAAACACTAGGACGCGGCTTCCCTGGAACGCGAACGGTATAAAAGGTTTAAAACAGCAAATGTTCAACTAGGGCACGGCTTTTCTAAGCCTAGGGGTTCGAGTTCGCCAAAATTAAACCGCAGTTTAGGTGGGTTAATTCCTTCTCTACACAATTATATTTCTGCAATCAAATACGTCGCAAATACATCTACTGTATTGATTGATACAAATGCTATATTGAGCAATATAAAGATGGGTCTAGAATACCATTTTTTTTAAATATATTTAATCATTATTTTACATCTGTAGTGCTTAGGAAACCTTTACAGATTAAAGATTTAGATTTAGAAAACGTATAAATATGTTATTTTTCTTGAATTATGTTATTGATATTTGATACATATTTTTTGAATACTTGCTAGTTCCTCTGTTGTAATTGTATTTTAATTTCACTGAACATTTATTATTAATACTTATATAATTTGCGTAAAAATAAAATGATATTTAGAAAATTATCCTTTTAAAATATCATTGAAAGCTGTTGATACAATTTTTAAGAAAATTTCGATTTTTTTTTTTTTGCGAAGTGTATAGTCACGTGATCAAAGACATTTCCAGATTGTGAATTTTTTATATATTTTTTGGTTGAAAAATAAAATATTTACAGTACAAAAGTGAGAGAATCACTTAGGCTCAACGACTATATACTAAGTATTACTATCATCAAAGTGTTTTCCTGTCATTTGATTGAGCAAATCGTGCCATTTGGCAATTAATTACAACGGGATAAAAGCAACAAACACAAGCAAGAGCCTAAATTTCACGAAAACTCCTACATCACATTCGTTTGACATAAAAAGAAGATCCGAAGCTATGGGTAAAGAAATACAATACCTGGGCGTAAAGGGAAATTCTGTCTAAAAACAGCCAGCTCGAATGAATGGCTATAAATCAACCAATCACACCACGAGTAGACGACATGATACCTCAGCATCAAACTGGGTTCTTCTTAATTTAGACAGGCAACTAGCCAATCAAAAATGAGCAGTTTTTCTCTGGCTCTGTTGTCAACAAAGTTCAACGATTTTGACTTAAGACGAAGCAAGGTGACACTTAAAATCGACGTTTTGGTGAACTGTTCTTCGATAGACACATTCCGCGAGAGAATTGGATATTCAAGGTTATATAAATTGAAATTAAGATTCTAATCAGCGTTTTCCAAAGGTGAGTAAAGGGATTCTACGTACGTTCAAGAATGTCCAGAAAGTTTCATTTTTATCCCCAAAAATAACACCAAATAATGCTTCATTTCTTTTATTATTTACCATTAGTTTTCTCTGCTGGTAGTTTTGCGGATTGGAAGAATATTTGTAGTGAAAAAGTCAAAAAATATCAATCAGTGTTTAAATTAACTTATATTTCAGATGGGTAAATCGTTTCAAAAGTTTTCCTTTGCTTGTTTTACGTTTACTCCCGAAAAGTAAAATAATGATTTCTTTAATGACTAACTTTAAACAGGTGATGAAACGAGGGTGGTTTGTTTTCAACTTCTAAAGTCACTGTCTTGCCATTGAATTATAATAAAAACTGCGCCTAAAGGCCCCAAAAGTGTTTTTATTTTCAAGTACTTTTCTACTGAGCAATGACGACATTAAGATCTCAAAGCTAATGAATATTGAGACGTTTATTATGCAGGAGATTAAAAAACAGTGTCTGTTTATGTTTATTCCATGGGCAGGTGCAGCGATAGGCCGTGCTGGAAACATCCTTCTATCTTTATAGTCTAATATAAAGGTTTAGTTACAGGAAACAACTTTCAGATGAAAAGTCGAGATAGAAGTTTAAGACTGATTAGCGTCTTGTATTGATGCAGAATTGGGATTTCTTTCTTTCTTTCTTTGGTGAAAGTGATTTACGAAAGCGGTATTTGATAGACAAGGAGTTGTGTGATCCACAGGAGATTGTGGTGAATGGTTTTGATAGCTAGTATTAGTGATGTAGACAATTGAGAAAGATCATAAGAATAATGTGCCGAAAAGAGAAAGGAAAAAAGAACATAAAATGAAATAAAATGAATGGAAAAAGGAAAACGAAAGAAAGGAGTAAAGAAAGAAACAAAGAAAGAAAGAAAATGGAAAAAGAGAAAATGAAAGAAAGATAGGAGGAGCACATGGAAACTGGGTCTTTAGGGCTATATTGTTCTATTTTGAACTGCAAATAGTGGCCGTGAGTGATATTGTGGGGGAGGAGCAGGCCTAGAACGGTCTTATAATATAGAGAGAACATACATAAACTGCATAAAATATTAGGGCTGAACGGGTCAATCAGAAGACGTATGATTACTCTGTAGGGTGCTTTAGATATATCAATATAAACACAAGCTATACATATGTGAGTTGTTAGTGTGATATCTCAAGGAATCGAGCCAATATAGCAGTGTGACGAACATCCATGGAAGTTGGAGTAAAGTGACAAATATATTATTTTTCGCAACCGATTTTATTTTATTTTTTAAATATTTATTTTCAATTTTCTTATTTTTTTCTGTACTGATTGATTTCGTATTTCTTGTCTTTTCTCTCTTCCCATCTCTTTTCTTTCCCAATTTTCATTCATTTCTTATACACCACCAAGAGATTTCTGCCTACAGCATGACGCGTGATACTTTAATTCTCAGTCTGGTAGACTAAATAATAGGAGCTTTTATTCGTCGACTGAGAGGTAAACTGTTAAAATCCTATTAAAGTTTCAGCCTCCCAGTGGATAGATAAAGTTATATAGGCCCGTAAATAAACCATTTGGTACAAACACTATGAGACAGCTGCAGCTGCTTACTGACCTGACCCTACATCCCCCCCTGCCCCCATATCCCTCCGTCCCCCTCTCCCCTACCCTAAGGCTTTTGACTCGTTACCAATTCTCACTTGCCGAACAAGGTGGCGGATCAATGGAGTAGAGGATAAAAGACGGATATAAATACAAACAAACAAACAAACAAAAAGAGTGGAATTTTCCCGCCTTAAACTTCCTTGCTTGGTTAAAGCCGCATCTACACGAGCAAATTTTCCTTGACAAGGAAGACTTGCTCGTGTAAACGACAAAAACATCGCCAATTTTTCCTTGTCAAGGAAAACTTGCTCGTGTAGATGCGGCTTAATACAGGCCAATTGTAATAGACGCAGTGACTAACAGGTTTTTTGTTGTTGTTGAAAAGTTGAGTGCGACGCGCGCGCGCGCCAATTTTCCCGCCAAATATTGTCATGTGCATACAAGTGTCACTTACAAATTCTTCTTACTGGTACATCCGTATTTCGTCATTTGGTTTCCATGGGTGCGTTGGGGCGGGCGGTGATTACGATTTCGGTGCATTTCCTGTATCTGAATAGTAACAACAGAAATGGCTTAGAAATGAGAAGAAAAAGAGAAGAGAAGGAATGGAAAGGAAAGGAAACGAGATATCTATTATTTCGAAAAAGGCCATTTTATAAATACTGAAATTACTGCAAAGTGTATTGTGTACGGTATATGGACCTAAAAGGTACCAAATTCTAAAGGAAATTATTTAATGGGAGCAGTCCCCTCCGTCCAGCTCTGACCTAGGGCAAAGCTTATAAATAAATAAATAAATAAATAAATAAATAATAAATAAATAAATAAATAATAAATAAATAAATAAATAAATAAATAAATAAATAAATAAATAAATAAATAAATAAATAAATAAATAAATAAATAAATAAATAAATAAATAAATAAATAAATAAATAAATAAATAAATAAATAAATAAATAAATAAATAAATAAATAAATAAATAAATAAATAAATAAATAAATAAATAAATAAATAAATAAATAAATAAATAAATAAATAAATAAATAAATAAAAAAAAAAAAATAAAATAAATAAATAAATAAATAAATAAATAAATAAATAATAAAAAAAAATTATAATAATAAAAAAATTAAAAATTAAAAAATTAAAAAATTAAAAATAGATAGATAGATAAATAAATAAATATAATAAATAAAACCCACTTCAATTAAAATAAATGGACAATAAAATAGAACAGATCGTCATTGATTCCGCGTACGTTGTATTTCATTACCTAATTTTACACTGAGATGAACAAAAACCGGATGAAATACTTCCAATTTCAATTCCCTAATTTTGAGGCACCAACAACTGCACTAATCCAAATTTAATTGTTCTCTCAGATTCTAGATATAAAGCGGATCCATCTGTTCATAACTGGATCAATTCGTCCCGCTCGTACTAGTATGTACACAAGTAGCCATAGCACCGTTTAATAGCCGCCAAAAGCGGTGGAAATCCAACCTAGAGCCGTCGCACTTCTACAAGGAAGGCAAACAGTTATCTTTGGCCAACATGAATGATTCAACTACAAGCCTAAATGTGACGAGAGTTGATGATGCACTCGTTACACCGGTATGGATCATCCAAATGACATTATACTGTATTATTATACTCATTGGTAGCACTGGCAACGGGATAATTTGTTGGAACGTTTTCAAGAACAAACAACGCCGCATCAGTGAATATTTGATCGCAAATCTCGCCGTTACCGACCTTGCGACGTGTCTGATAAGCGTGCCTTTAGACTTCGTGGAGAGAGTTACCGGAGACTTCCCGTTTGGCTCTATCATGTGCTTCATGATCTATCCCTTGCAAACCATCTTAATGGCGGTTTCTGTGATTACACTTTTGTGCATGAGCTTTGAGCGCTATCGCATCGTTATGGCGCCGCTAAGACCACGCATGACTGGAAACATGGCTAAGGTCTGTATCGCTATCGCTTGGGCTGTGCCTGCCATAGTCATCACACCATACGCACTGGTGTTAAGACTCGAGGGGAAACAGTGTCTTGAAAGTTGGCCCGAGGACTGGTACGTCAAAGTCTTTACATTATCGGTCTTCGTTCTATTCTTCGTCATCCCGCTGTTTGCTATCGGGACATCGTATATCCGAGCAGGCCGCAAGCTCCAAAGTGAACTAGATCGTTTCAAAACAATGGGCGATACGCACAGTCGCACGCACGCACTATATGCGCAAAAACGTGCGCTCCAGAAACTCCAAGTCACCAAGATGTTCATGTTAGCATTTGTAGTCTTCACCATATGTATGTTTCCGAATCACGTGATTTGGTTATGGCACGATTTTGGTAGCGGTCATAGGAATAGGGATTTCAAAGAGATTCTAATCTTCAGTAATATTTTAACGTACGTTAATAGTGCTATCGACCCTTTTATCTTCCGCCAAATCAGCATCCGAATCGGATCGACGGTACGAATGCCCAAAATCTGCGGTGAAAATCGTGATTGTAATTGTTGTTGTCTGTTAGTCTATGCTGTGAGAATCAACTCACTAGTCGCAGAGAGGCAGAATGCGATTCGTAAAAAGAGAAAAAGACGTCAAAGGAGTTGTGAGATGAGTGCGTCAAAAAGAGTGAGGCTTATACGAACGGGAAGGGATGGTATCCTCCATGTCACCGCTGTTTAGTTAGAAACAATTCTATGGTTATCAATAGGAATATGGACTAAAATACAACCATTCTCGGCCTGTAAATTGTGGAATAGGAATATGGACATCAATAGGAACATGGACTAAAACACAAACATTACTGGTCTATAATTTGAGGAGAAGGTGCTGCCTTCACGTGGCTCGAATGACGGCCCGTCTCTCCACACTACACTCACTTGCTTGAACTGGAGGGACGTAAAAGAACCACTGACTGGACGTAACAAACCCTGACCGTGACCATCCACTAACACACACTACACTCACTAATCTGGACTAGAGGGACGTAAAAGAACCACTGAGGACCATATTCCTATTCCACAATTTACAGGCCAATTTTATTTCATTCATATTTATATATATATACATAAATATTTCCTTTTTATATATCTATTTGTAAATGTAATTATGTCTTAATTAAGTGTCCCCGATTAGTGTACCACTTGTGGTATGCTAGAAGTCATGACACGTTAATAAAGTTTATGTATGTATGTATGACGTAACAAACCCTGGCCGTGACCACCCACTAACACACACTACATTCACTAATCTGGACTAGAGGGACGTAAAAGAACCACTGACTGGACGTAACAAACCCTGACCGTGACCATCCACTAACACACACTACACTCACTAATCTGGACTAGAGGTACGTAAAAGAACCACTGAGGACGTAACAAACCCTGGCCATGACCACCCACTAACCTGAACTGTAGGGACGTAAAAGAACCACTGAGGACGTAACAAACCCTGGCCATGACCACCCACTAACACACACTAACCTGAACTGTAGGGACGTAAAAGAACCACTGAGGACGTAACAAACCCTGGCCATGACCACCCTTAGGGACTGGCTCAAAACGACTAACATATAGTAACTGTGGCTACTGGTGCCGACGCACCGGGTAGACATGGCTAGAAGTTATCACGGGTATTCAAGTCAATTCACTTTATTCGTCCATAGGAACCGAACCATCATACCGTAAAACTATGATGTAAATATACAAACAATGTCTTACTAACTATGAAAATATACTATTACAAATGGATTCAAGATATCTAATATACATACCATCAAACGTAGAAAACAATCATTATAACTTATCTTCTGAGGTATAATCAATAAATACCTCTAAATCATATAATCTGAGTAATTTACCTTGTCTAGCCATTAAAGATCCAACGATCAGTCCTTGTATAAGTCAATCACGCTTGAACTAAGCGTGGCGTGTTACATGATACTATATGATATTCAATTAATGATCAACTACTAAGGTCACGAGCGACTGTTATGCTAACAGTCACAGTAACGTATACTGATCTCTCGTGATTGTAAGCCGCTCTATAGGAACTCATTACCTTACTTAACATTCAACGCGTGAACGTATTTAGAAATGCTAGCGAGTAAACAAGCTTTAGAGGTGTATAACAAATAAACAAGACGACAAACAACAAATCAATCATGTTTGTAAAAGTTATAGTTACAGATGTATATATTATATTTAACTTGTAAGAAAAATATGTGAATTTCAAAATAAAAAAATATATAAAAAACAACAACAACAACGACGAACTGTTAGTGAATCAGTGTGCATAGAATGAGTAGGAACATTATGCAAGCGGAGGAAAGTTCAATCAGATATATACGTACACTGCCCGCCCAATTACAAACACCTTACTACTACGGGTACGTTCGATCCATGTCCCAACAATGTCCGTATTTACAGAGAACTACCACCTAAAATGATCTGCGCATGACCACACCATACCTTTTCGACCTCTAATAATAACTTTATTCAACATCAAATCCATTCAACTGACGCTGGTTAGCATACTAGACCTCTACATGGAGACGTCTGATAAGCCTGATTTCCACTGCGTTATTACTGAAATAAAACCGCTTTTCAACAACAGCTTTATATAGTGCTCATAAACCTTAGAAATTTCTGGAAAATGTCCAAAACCTTGAAAATATCCAACTAAGTTCCGATGAATCTTCAAGGTTTGAAGAACGTTGTTTTTTTTAGAGTATTTCGCGTTGAAAAGAGCCTGACGCGCGCAAGCATAAGCACAAGAATCAAACTGCTTACGTTTCTTGTACTTGCGCTTATGCTTGCCTCGCTAGTCGAATTCAGGCAGTTCACCGTTACTTCTACAAACACTTTGTAGAGCGTTTTCAAATGTGTGCGTTTACGTTGAAAACTAATAATATCACCACCGTGTAGACGGGTAATCAATAATCCATTTTCAATGAAAGGCACAGCTGTGCATAAGAAAAGGGGATTTAAATTACGCGGTCCGGCGCGATCTTTGATGTTTCTTTGGAAGCAAAAACAACAATCACATCGGTCATTATAATAATCTTGTCTATACAAGTTGAAGGCAAATTCAATTTAGTCGAAGGTAGAAAGGAACGGAAACAAGAGTACCTTTTTCTAGAAAAAACCCTGCCGGAAATATCATTGTCAAATCAAGTTTTATAATTCCCATTGAGTAATTATTTTACATTGTTACTTAACATTAATTGTGATATATTAGGAAGGATATGAACATCGAATGCTTGCAGTAAATCAACCAACATCCTGAGCAAAACGTTAATAAAGAAAAAAGACCTTTTCAGCTCCTATTTATCGTTCGCTTGTCATCAGTGATAAACTACCGTTATTTATCGTTCGCTTGTCATGATAAACTACATTGGTAGCTTTCAAAAAAACAGTTATAGAAAACTAGATCTAGGAAAATTGATTAGTAATGATTGTAAGAACTGTATTTTTCGTAAATCTTGAATTGTGAAGAGATCCCGTATTTTAAATAAAGATTATTATCATCATCATCATCATCAAGGAGTTTAAATTGTAAATAATTAATATTATAAATTTCTATATGATCGCTGCGATCGCCCAAAACCATGTTCAACGAATCACAGCGATCCTACTATCTTTTGCAAATATAGTAGGATCGCTGTGATTCGCTGAACACTGGTTTTGGGCGGTCGCAGCGATCATATGGAAACCATGGAAACCAGGCTTTAGATTTAATAACAGGGAAGGGAATTGGATTGGGCCATTTTAGTATTAGTTGTTTAGTTATTAGTTCATTTAGTTAAGTGTCCTTACTTAGTGGGAGACACTGAAATAAAGTTATTATTATTATTATTATTATTATTATTATTATTATTATTATTATTATTATTATTGTTATTATTATTGTTATTTTTTGTTTTGTTTTGTTGTTGTTGTTATTATTATTATTATTATTATTATTATTATTATTATTATTATTATTATTATTATTATTATTATTATTATTATTATTATTATTATTATTATTATTGTTATTATTATTATTATTATTATTATTATTATTATTATTATTATTATTATTATTATTATTATTATTATTATTTTTTGTTGTTGTTGTTGTTATTATTATTATTATTATTGTTATTAGAGTGGTTTTCATTAACCCATGAAACAAAGTGTACTAATTAGAGTGTAATAGTCAAATAAACACGATAGAAAACAAAAGAATTAGAGTGAAGTAGTGCTAAATATGCTAAGGTGTATTTCACGGGTTTATGAAAACCACTCTATTATTATTATTATTGTTATTATTATTATTATTGTTATTATTATTATTATTTTTTATTATTATTTATTTTTTTTTATTATTATTATTATTATTATTATTATTATTATTATTATTATTATTATTATTATTATTATTATTATTATTATTATTATTATTATTATTATTATTACAATTATTATTATTATTATTATTATTATTATTATTATTAAATTGATATGGATTATTCGAGACTTGTATGCGTATTTCACGTTAGCTTTTGATATTTTTGGCTCGTGGATATTCCATGATTATGATTATGATGAAAATCAAGACAATGGGATACAATAATGGTGGTGGTAGTGGTGATGATGGTGGTGATGATGATGATGATGGTGGTAGTGGTGATGATGGTGGTGATGATGATGATGATGGTGGTGGTGGTGATGATGACGATGGTGGTAGTGGTGATGATGATGATGGTGGTAGTGGTGATGATGATGATGATGGTGGTAGTGGTGATGATGGTGGTGATGATGATGATGATGGTGGTGGTGGTGATGATGACGATGGTGGTAGTGGTGATGATGATGATGGTGGTAGTGGTGATGATGATGATGGTGGTGGTGGTGATGATGACGATGGTGGTGGTGGTAATGATTATGGTTGTTGTTATGATGATGGTGCATGGATACATACATACATACATACATACATTTTGGATGTGATGATGATGACGATGATGGTGGTGGTAATGATGATGATGGTGGTGGTGGTGGTTGTGATGATGATGATGATGATGAGCGACTTTTATGGAGTTAGAACGATTAATATTAAAACGCAATTAATTGTACCTAATAAATAATGGATTACATCTTTCAACTCAAGAAAGAGAGGAGAGTATCTTCCATTCGTGTCTTTCTTCTTCCCTTTATTTTATATGCCTTTGGACCATTTTCATTATTTTATTATTTTTTATTTATTTTTATTAAAATAACTTTCCCTTTTCTTAATCATTTCCTTAGGTTTTTCGTTCTTTAATAATCCCATGTCAATAGTACTATTATGCCTATCTTGTTGTGTTTTTTTTTGTAACGTAATTTTAGTGTACTGAGCGTAGCAAAGTAATCTAGTTATGAGGTAACTTATCAGTTTTGTTGTTATAAATTGCTGTACGTATGTGTAATCTTTTGTAAAACCATTGTAATTTGTTTACAAGATATAAAAATTAATAATTAAAAAAAACTTCAAAAAACTTCAAAAAAAAAAAAAAAAAAAAAAATCCCAGGGCGTTGTCTTGTCGATGACGTCATCAGAACCTCCCTCGTCGGCGAAAGCCTGGAACTAGGCTGCTTTCCTTCCATCTTTTCTTTCTCTCTTTCTTTCTCTTTCTTTCTCTCTCTCTCTTTCTTTCTTTCTTCGCATCGCGTGCAACATACAACACAATCAACTGCAAACTAGATTATAGAAGCTTCTACAAAGAGCAAACCTTTGCAGTCAAGAGCTCTATTGTTAACCTTTCCGCCTTGTCACTATTCAGGTCAATTTTGTTATTATTAGACTTCACGTGCCGTGTTCAGTTATAGATGACATGAACCCTGGACACCTAAACCTATTTAGCTCAACATCGCTTTACGTGTTACTATGGCGAATACGCAGGTAGTGTTAAAAGAGTCAAACTACATGGAAGATAACAACAGTAGTTTCGCACCAAAGGTTATGCAGCGTTTGTAGATAGTTTTCTAAACCTGTTAAACCACTTTAAAACATGTTTAATTAATTAAGTCTTGGTGTGAATGGGGCATCAGAGAGAGAATTGTTAATAAAACAGTGCAGCAAGGAAAAGACAAAGGTGTCCGTCTTAGAGAGAGTGAATTTACAGTAAAACAGTGCAGCAGGGACCAGACAAAGATGTCTACCTTAGAGAGGGAATTTATAATACCACAGTGCAGCAACAACCAGACAAAGGTGTCTATCTTAGAGAGAGGGAATTTACAGTAAAACAGTGCAGCAGGGACCAGACAAAGGTGTCTACCTTAGAGAGGGAATTTATAATACAACAGTGCAGCAACAACCAGACAAAGGTGTCTATCTTAGAGAGAGGGAATTTACAGTAAAACAGTGCAGCAGGGACCAGACAGAGGTGTCTACCTTAGAGAGGGAATTTATAATACAACAGTGCATCAAGGACAAGACAAAGGTGTCTATCTTAGAGAGAGGGAATTTACAGTAAAACAGTGCAGCAGGGACCAGACAGAGGTGTCTACCTTAGAGAGGGAATTTATAATACAACAGTGCAGCAAGGACAAGACAAAGGTGTCTATCTTAGAGAGAGTGAATTTATAGTAAAACAGTGCAGCAAGGACCAGACAAAGGTGTCTATCTTAGAGAGAGGGAATTTACAGTAAAACAGTGCAGCAGGGACCAGACAAAGGTGTCTACCTTAGAGAGGGAATTTATAATAAAACAGTGCAGCAAGGACCAGACAAAGGTGTCTATCTTAGAGAGAGGGAATTTACAGTAAAACAGTGCAGCAGGGACCAGACAGAGGTGTCTACCTTAGAGAGGGAATTTATAATACAACAGTGCAGCAAGGACAAGACAAAGGTGTCTATCTTAGAGAGAGGGAATTTACAGTAAAACAGTGCAGCAGGGACCAGACAGAGGTGTCTACCTTAGAGAGGGAATTTATAATACAACAGTGCAGCAAGGACAAGACAAAGGTGTCTATCTTAGAGAGAGTGAATTTATAGTAAAACAGTGCAGCAAGGACCAGACAAAGGTGTCTATCTTAGAGAGAGTGAATTTACAGTAAAACAGTGTAGCAGGGACCAGACAAAGGTGTCTATCTTAGAGAGGGAATTTATAATACAACAGTGCAGCAAGGACCAGACAAAGGTGTCTATCTTAGAGAGAGGGAATTTATAGTAAAACAGTGCAGCACAGTAAAACAGTGCAGCAGTAGCCTGCGTAGCCAGGCTCTAGGTAAAACAGTACAGCAGGGACCAGACAAAGGTGTCTATCTTAGAGAGGGACTTTATAATACAACAGTGCAGCAAGGACCAGACAAAGGTGTCTATAATAATTAATTAATAATAATAATAATAATTTATTCATTTATATTGCGCAAATATCAATCGTAAAAATTTTCAAATGCGCATTACAATGGTATACAATAATAATATAAATATATATATATATAAATAAAAAATAAAAATATGGAAATATAATGATAACATAACTGTGAAGAAAAGATATAAAAATAAATGTACATAAATTACCCCTTATAAAAATGCTTTTTTAAATAAAAACGTCTTTAAAACCCTCTTAAAAATGTCAACTGAAGAACTATAACGTAATGAATTCATAGTGAGTTATGCATGGATCAATTCCAGCTGTTACCATCCCCCCCCCGGGCATACCCCAGGGATTTGTAAGGACCTGTGTCCCAGGGGCGGGGATTTTGTACAACAAAAATAACTTGACCGAGCGTATAATCAATGGAGGAATTCATAATTGAAAAACAAGGTCTTGCAAAGTTAAAGGCTTTCTTTGATTAAAAAAAGGCAGATGACTTCTTATCTCTACTGTTATGGTCAATAATTCTTTCTAAAAGGTGTCTAGCTTTATTATTAAACATGCCTTTAATATTATTCAATTGTTCATGGTTGCTTTTCCGTTGCCCGGGGGCGGGGAATTTGTAGTCCCAAGAAAAAAAAATTACAAATCCCCGGGGGTCAGCCCGGGGGGGGGATGGTAACAGCTGGAATTGATCCATGCATTAGTACTACAATAAATAGAAGGTTAAAAAATGTCAACTGAAGAACTATAACGTAATGATCTGATCTAGGGAGGTTGTTCCATAGCCTAGGGGCAGCAAATATAAATGACCTATCACCCAGTGTTGCATAAGATTTTAGCTTAGGTAAACTAAGAAACATATTGTCATTAGATCTTAAGCTATAACTTGAACAATGCTTAATTACTAACATGTTCTGTATATATATAGGTGCCTGGCCATGAATGGCTTTATATGTAATCAAAAGGATCTTAAATTGAATGCGGAGCTCTACCGGAAGCCAGTGCAATGCGCGCAGTAATGGTGTAATGTGACAAAACTTTGATTCTTCAAAAATTAAACGTGCAGCCGCATTCTGAACTCTCTGCAGCCTACCCATGTGAAAGGTCATACTTTGGACTTGATTATCACACGACAGTCCGATGGCATTATAAAAACGGCGCCAAAGCCTGATCGATATTTGTCAGATCATTTATCAATTCTTTGCTGTCTTCATTCTGAGAAACCTTCACTTACGTCAAAGACTGTATTATATAGGAAATGGAAATCTGTGAACTCTGATATATTGAACAAGGAATTGGAGGAATCTGAATTATGTAAAAATCCACCTGAAGATTTAGATGATCTGGTTGCTTGTTATAGTTAGCAAACTTTCCAGCAGCCAAACCATCCCCATATCTACTTGAGATGATTACAAATGACTTGATGTTTGTAGAAGGACACAAAGGACTTCCGAGAAGGAGAAAAATAAGTAAAACCACGGACATAGCAAAGCCGTGGCTGCCCTTCATTAACTATAACATAACTGTAACCAGACATAACTATCTCTATCCTAGAGAGAGGGAATTTATAGTAAAACAGTGCAGCAAGAACCAGAGAAAATTTATAGTAAAACAGTGCAGCAGTAGCCTGCGTAGCCAGGCTCTAGGTAAAACAGTGCAGCAGGGACCAGACAAAGGTGTCTATCTTAGAGAGGGAATTTATAATAAAACAGTGCAGCAAGGACCAGACAAAGGTGTCTATCTTAGAGAGAGTGAATTTACAGTAAAACAGTGCAGCAGGGACCAGACAAAGGTGTCTATCTTTATAATAGTTGACTGTAGGGGTCTCAAACTACTACGTTATCAAAACGGAAACCAGATATCGTAATCCTTACTCTCATTTACGTATGAATTATTACGCGTACATTATAAAACAATTGCTGAAATTCCCATTAATTACATGACATGATCCAACTATTAGACTAAGTTATGGAAACTAAAAGTAGGGTCAAGTAGACGTCGAGGTATTACAGTGATAAAGCATATATCAATCGCACACCCTATGGAGAGGAGAGAGTTATTGAGAGTAGTAGGTTCATATTACTGTGGATTTGGAGTGTGATATTTCTACGAGTCGTGACTCCCGGAGGCTTGTCTTCAGGAATCGTGTTGGTGAGAAAATCCTCTACTTTGATTACACGACAGAGAAAAAGACACGCGAAGGACTAAGCTTCAGAACTAGTAGCTACTTCTGAAGCTCATAATTGAAGGAGAATACCAAGGTAATAAAAACGCGTGATTTTGAGTAGTCACTTCGACGAAAGTGTTTTGAATGTAGAATCGAAAGGAGTCGGTGCAGATGGAGTCAGTAATAGACCGAATGCAATAATGGCGTCCAATTTCAATTGCCATTGTTCTGGACTGACTAACCTCGTGTTCATGTGGAAACACAAAAGCATTTTCACCTGTATGAGAGGCTAGTCAGTCCAGAACAATGGCAAGCCTTCTGAAAAATTGGACGCCATTTTATTGCAAATAAAAAAATTATTGCATTCGGTCTATGTTGACTTGTAGTGAATAGACCACAATTCTAAAGGCTTCAGTGTTCAGCTCAGTTATTATTATTATAGTGTAAGGAGTGGTACGCTGAAGTAAATGAGTTCTATTATCTTTGTACATTACTATAGTATGAACACCTTAAGAACAAGTTGAATTTGATAGAAGGCTACAGAATATTAGAATGACAATATTAATGCCTGTGTTTTCACTACTAGCAACACATGCATAAGCGTATGCACAAGAGGCGTTATGTCACTGTGAAAATGGCCCCGACGCAAGCATAAGCGCTAGCGCAAGCATCTAACCACAAGGATCAAATGTGTTTATTCTCTTGTGCTTGGGGTTTATGCTTGCGTCGGGTCAAGTTCTTGTGCTTGCGCTTGTGCTTACGCTTGTGCTTGCGCTTGTGCTTGCGCTTGTGCTTGCGCTTGTGCTTGCGCTTGTGCTTGCGCTTGTGCTTGTGCTTGTGCTTGCGCTTGCGCTTGCGCTTGCGCTTGCGCTTGTGCTTGCGCTTGTGCTTGCGCTTGTGCTTGCGCTTGCGCTTGTGCTTGCGCTTGCGCTTGCGCTTGCGCTTGTGCTTGTGCTTGCGCTTGCGCTTGTGCTTGCGCTTGTGCTTGCGCTTGTGCTTGCGCTTGTGCTTGTGCTTGTGCTTGTGCTTGTGCTTGCGCAAGTCAGTCAGTCAGTCAGTCAGTCAGTCAGTCAGTAAGTCAGTCAGTAAGTCAGTTAGTCAATTAGGCATCAGTCAGTCAGTCAGTCAGTCAGTCAGTAAGTAAGTAAGTAAGTAAGTAAGTAAGTAAGTAAGTAAGTGAGTGAGTGAGTGAGTGAGTGAGTGAGTGAGTGAGTGAGTGAGTCAGTCAGTCAGTCAGTGAGTGAGTCAGTCAGTCAGTCAGTCAGTAAGTAAGTCAGTCAGTCAGTAAGTTAGCAGTCAGTCAGTCAGTCAGTCAGGTCAGTCAGTCAGTCAGTAAGTAAGTAAGTCAGTAAGTAAGTAAGTAAGTAAGTAAGTAAGTAAGTAAGTAAGTAAGTAAGTAAGTAAGTAAGTAAGTAAGTCAGTCAGTCAGTCAGTCAGTAAGTCAGTCAGTAAGTCAGGCATCAGTCAGTCAGTCACTAAGTCAGACATCAGTCAGTCAGTCAGTCAATAAGTCAGTCAGTCAGTCAGTCAGTCAATAAGTCAGACATCAGTCAGTCAGTCAGTCAATAAGTCAGTCAGTCAGTCAGTCAGTCAATAAGTCAGTCAGTCAGTCAGTCAGTCAATAAGTCAGTCAATAAGTCAGTCAGTCAGTAAGTGAGTCAGTCAGTCAGTAAGTAAATAAATAAGTATAGTAAGTACTAAGTTAGTAAGTAAGTAAGTAAGTAAGTAAGTAAGTACAATAAATAATGTTGTAATGCAAGATTATAATCTCAATTAGAAGTACCAACAATCGATGTCAATAATTATGATTTATCGCTGAAACATTTGGTATCGTATTACTTATGTAATGTTCCAAGATAAAGTTACCGAATCTCTTTACAATTCAACAAAATCTCACATAAAGTATAAAGACATATGGAAGGGAAAGAAGACTCCGAACAAAAGGATTTAATAGTTCGTGAATGAAACGAAGAAAAACCGAATATCGATTTATAATTATCATTTCTGTTCTAATGATGGAACCGTTTGAGAAGTCGCACGTAATCGTCCGCCAGAGAGAACTCACACGAGCAAAGTGGACAAGTTTCTTTTCCCAGTTTACTATTATCACTTTTCTTTCCTATTTTATATTTCATGTTTTGTCATATAAACCATTGAATGTACTGCTTTGAAGATTGCATGACATATAAGGATCTAATCTCTAGGCTGATTGATCGTCAATCAAATAGTACTTATGGTACTAATTAAAAAAGAATTAATTACGGTAATCTCTTTGAACCATTATCAACCACAGAGTAGTTTTGTTGAACTATTCTAATCTTCTAAGTAGATGATTCAGCGTATTCTGCTAGAAACTCTAAATAAATAAATTAATTACATAATTACATAAATATTAAAAAATGATGAGAAAAATTAGCGATAATTAAAAATTCTTTAAATTTATTATTAACTCAAGCTAAAGATGCGTAAAGAATAAGATAGAAGTCGTATATAATAACGTACTACTGTAACACAACGGTGTAATAGACCACAGGTAGCCCAAGCAGTACACTTATGGCTTAATTTTGAGTATTTTTAAAAATGTCTCAAAATTTACAAAATTTATTTAATAAACTGATATTCACACTTACTTACATTTAGTGGTATTTTTAGCCATCTGGCTTCTCCACGTAATACATTAGCCTGTACTGCTTGGGCTACCTGTGGATAGACAAGGGGAAATTAATATTCATTAGCCTTATTTTTTTCAAGAAAAATATTCTATATCCACAATAGGAGGAACTCAGCTAAAAGATCAACCAAAATAAATGACTGTCTAGGTCTGTTCCTTTGTGCCTAAGCAGTAATGGCACGAACGCACATGTACGTGTGTCGCTACGGAGCTATTCGTCTCAGTTCAAAACCAATCGAATTCAAATCGGCAGCGATTTCTTCATTTCCAATGCGCGAGCTCCATAAAGAAAATCATTCTCTATTCAAAGGAGAACACTAAGTTTTCAGCGGTTTTGAGTGTCTTTGCAAATAGAGAATGTACGCGGAATACGCCATTGCTTTCTCCAGGGAGGTGGTGCATGCACAGACGCTCCTCCATTGTGCCCCCCCCCCCCCCCCCCCAGTGTGTGCCCCCCCCCCCCCCTCCCCAGTGTGCTCCCCCCCAGTGTCATTACAAATGGATTCAATGAGCGCATATGTGGCGGATCTAATCGATAACCAGTCGGCAGGTATTCGGACAGTTATACATTCAAAGTGACAAACCCCATTACAAAGATGAAGGCTAGTCTGGCTAGCCGAAATATAGTCACTTAAACAAAATACGTTGTACTGGTCTTGCTGAGTCTTTGGACTCTCATTCGATTACAAAGATGGCGGAATCAGTAAATCTCATTTATTGTGGAGTTAGTAATATTACGTACAGCTACAAGGCTACAAGATTTTAGAGCGATTCTAAAGAAACGTAAAAATTTATAGAGACTTGAAAGTACAAAATTGTGTCGGAGAAAGTGAGCTTTGGCCCAACTAGCCTCGTTTCCATGCATGCGCTAGAATGGTTATATAGCTTCACGATGGTTTCATTTAAATTGATGATCTTTTGGTGTATTACTAAAGTATATGTGCGGTCTTGCAAAATTTGATATTACATTAACTAAACTTGTATACAGTTGAACCTCCGGTTGCGACCACTCTCGTAAGCGACCACCTCTCCTAAGCGACCAGTTTTCCAAAATACCAAAAGTTCAGTTCCCAATCAAATCACTATAGTTGGAACCTCTCGTAAGCAACCACCTCTCGTAAGCGACCACAAAGCTTGACATTTTGGGTGGTCGCTTACGGGAGGTTCTACTGTATATTATTGTACCTTATGCAAATCACTCAAAGTACAACAACAACATAACAACATAACAACTTTATTGTGCTCATTTGTGATTACATTGGGGATATATGCGTATCTGTGTATACACATTTTTGCATTCGGTCTATACTGAACACGCCACAAAATCAAGCTCTTATGGCGGCATTCTTTTGAAAACGTCGCAAAATTCACTAGGTTCTATTGTTATGCATATATTGTGGCGGGGTATTCTAAAGTTGAGCCCCAAAAGAAGCAATTTGGAACAGCTGTTAGTTAGAATAACAGAGCCAACAAAAAGAAGTACAAATTTCTCTTGGATCAACCAAAAAGTAAGTTTAAAAATGAAACTGCAACAAACGCACCAATCGTGCACTATGCTTAGCTGTGCATCTTCTTAGAAGGAGGCTGATATTCAGGCCTACTTTCTCACTGAGTCGTTCTGCTACTTCATGCAAAGCGCTGAAAGCGCAATCTATTAGCTCCTAAGTGATTTGAATTCACCGGATTTCAAGAACAATTCAGTCGTTAAGTCTCATTGTTGGCTTACACACCAAACAGGTTAATTATTCGTGTTTTTACAAAGCCTCTACTGATTTTTCTCGGGATCCTAAGTAACAGTTGATAAGTTAAAGTTTGGTGTGCGATTTGTTCAAAACCGTAATCTCTAGTTTAACGAGAGCGATATCTTATGATACGAACGCGAGGAACAATGGTTATAAGAGACTCCATAGGTAAATATGATAAATAATTTGAAATGGACTTTTAGCTCAATGGTTTACTAGATGGAACTGTGACGTGTTGATATACGAGTTTAGCGTTGTCAAATGTTTACCTATCGACCGTTATAACTTATACTCACAGTGAAAGCATCGATGAAAGACGAGTTTGTTTTGTCTACAGCTCTTTACTGAGAAGCGATTATTCAAGTAAGTGCTGCTTTTAAATTACTTTGTCCTGTTGTATAGCTTCTTGTCAATAAGCTAGAGTCTAATGAGGTGTAAACAACGAACAAGTCAAGGCAAAATTCACTCACTTTCTCGCTCAGCCGACTGGTAAAAAAATCAACAAGTCAAATACAGGGAAAAAAGAACTGTTTTTGATGATAAACGAAAAAGTCTAAACAACAATGAGCATTCGATGCATTCGATGCATTCATTATACATACAGTTTATAAACAACATTTGAAAACATCTTTATTTTTTTTAATCGTAACATGGAAAACAAATTTTTATTTTTTATTTTTTCAAAATAAGATTGCCAAACCATCCATGTTTTAATGATCCCAAAACAGTTTAAATTACTAGTTAAAATGATAAGGATGTCGTCAGAGTAATTTTCTATATTCGATCAGTGTTTCAATAGGATATCTCATTATACTGCCTTCAAATGTTTAAATGATTACAGTGGAGTTATTCACCTGCAATTAGAGCTATACCTTAATTAGTGGGTAGTGGTATAGTGACTAAGTAGACGAATGTGCCGCTTTTCCACACATACATTTTCGTCCGAAAAATATATATTTTTCCCATCGAATTAAAATGAATCGAAATTTTGCTGGCCACACGGAAGCGCGTTTGCGGACCGTTTTTCCCCGTCAACACTATAAAACACTTTGTAAACGTTCCATGGAATTGATATCAGTCTTCGCCTTGACAGTTGAAAGGGCCCTATTATAAAATGCTTTGTGCTCATTTTTAGATTTAGACCAGTCATTTTCGAAACAAATTCGTTTTCGCTGTAATAAGGACATTCTAAAAACAACGACACTCAGAACGAAACGGGACGAAACGGAACGAAACGTGAGAATTCAGCAAAAATATTTTGATTTTCAGATGTTTCGAAATATTTTTGGGGGAATTGTGTGTATGTATATTTGGGCGCAAATCAAATACGATCAGATCAAGAGATTCAGCTATCGTGGATTTTGCTTGTTTTGGTGGTGATTGAGTAGTAATTTGGTGTTGATGTAGGCAGCTATTGTTGTCCTATATGAATACTGCATACTGCATTCAAATATTAAATTGAATTTTGTATTCACATAAAGCTTTTGTCTAATATTATATGATAACGTCACTTAAACTATGTTGGTTGACGCCTGGTTTGGCTTCTAAAAAGACTCTAAAAGTTATCACATGGACTTGAGCTGCGATTCAGTATCCACCAGACAACCTTTTAGAAATAGCAGGCTGTATTTCAGTTTTTTCTGTCAGTTGTTATTGTGCATGATATTGTTCGGTATTGTAGTGTTCTTGTCAGTGTTATGATTGTCTTTCAGAGTAACACCTCCCTTTACTTTCCAAGATCAACTTAATAACATTTTGGACCTCACGGTCATTCATTTTCTGACTGCACACCAGCCACCTGTCCGTCCTGTCAACTAGGAGTGTGAAACTTGGCAAACACTAAATTTTCTGACCTTTCATTCTATGATTCGTTCTAGGTAACAGTATATACGACAAGGAATGGTCTGAATCATTCAAACCACAGCAGAGCAGCGTGGAATACAGCTGATAACTACTCTATCCTTACAGGCATTCAAAGAGCTCTAATCACTGGCACCACATTGCAATAGAGCATCGTTGAATACAGGGATTTAGCGTGGAATACAACAGATAACTACTCATCCTTACAAGCATTCAAGGATCACTGGCATTCACATTGTAGCAGAGTATCGTTGAATTGTATTTAGCGTTATTCTTCAGTACTACGCAAATCCACATCGAACTGAAAGATATTTACAGACAGTGCAAATAATTCATCAGCCCTTTGGCAGAGAGTAAAGAGAGCGGATACGAAACAAGCATTCAAGGATCACTGGCATTCACATTGCAGCAGAATATCGTTGAATTATATTTAGCCTTATTCCTCAGCACCACGCAAATCCACATCGAACTGAAAGATATTTACAGACAGCGCAAATAATTCATCAGCCCTTTGGCAGAGAGTAAAGAGAGCGGATACGAAATAAGAATGATCTTTAGATTGAGTCAATACTGGGTGTCCTCTTTATTGGTCTAGCTGTCTGTGACTTCAGAAACGTTATTAAGGAATATGGCTGCAAAAGTTCCGTTGTAGGTCCGCAGGGCGCGGACACAGAAGAAATCCGTCACTTGTTTACCAAAGAAACAATTACAAGCCAAGACCTAAATACCAACTCACACTTTTGATGATTTTTAAATTAAGATTCTTGAAGAGAAAAGCTTTTGCTTGGTAAAGCATACCACTTTGGATTACACAGAACACAACAGTCAAGACGCAGAGACCAAAATATTACTTTTGCTGTTTTAAAGAGAGTGAAACTGCTATTTGATGAGGTGTCAATACCCAAGACGCAAATACCAAAATATAACTTTTGCTGTTAAAAAGAGAGTGAAACTGCTATGTGGTGAGGTGTCACGTACGAATACCCAAGACGGAGATACCAAAATCTTATCTCCGAAATTGTTAGAACTATTTAAGAGTGAAGCTCGTATGACAAGGTATAATTTCGAAGTACGCAAGACGCAACTACGACACGCTGATATCAAGTCAAGGAATTATTCAAGAGTGAAGCTGGTATAGTTGGTATGGAATAACTTGTGCAAGACGCAAGACGCAATACGCAAGAAGCAAGACGCAAATACCAAATTGTTATCTCAAATTATTTAAGAGTGAAGAGTTTTATCAAGTTGTTAATATTGCTCTCAAGGTTGAAACTGCGGTAAGGAATTACTTTGGAATATGGAAAACTTAACAAACATGTCGAACGCTACAACCAACACTGGCCAGTCTACCAACACTCTTCTCGTCATTCAACTGTTTTGCTACAGCGCAATCATCGTGGTAGGAACATTTGGAAACATTTTGATCTTTCTAACACTTGTATACAAGAAGAAACGAAAGATCAGTGACTATTTTATCGTCAATCTTACGATCACAGATCTGTTGTGTTGTATCGTAAGTATTCCTTTTGATATCATGGAGCTCATCTTAGGGTACTGGCCCTTGGGGTTGTTCATGTGTAAGTTAGTCTACCCTCTACAGACAGTGGTGTTAGCGGTTTCTGTAATCACCTTACTCTTCATGGCCCTAGAGCGTCATCACGCCATTATACACCCTCTAAAGCCCAAAATACGAGGTAAATATGCCTTGCTGACTGTCATTCTACTATGGATTACAACCATTGCACTAGTCAGTCCGTATATGCTCATACTAGAGCTACGTGGTTCCAATTGTATAGAGAACTGGCCTGGAGAGTCGCACGTAAAGGCATTCACGGTGTGCGTATTCGTTCTGCTCTACGTAGTCCCCTTAAGTATCATCCTGGCGGCTTACGTACAGGTTGCCATCAGACTAAGTAGCGGCAACCCTACCATCACAAGAGCCTTTGGAGAGTCGCTCATTGGACAACAGATGTGCGCCGCACGTTCGAGGCGAAACGTGCGGGTGTTGAAAATCTTCGTGAGTGCGGTGATTGCGTTTGCGGTGTGCCTCCTGCCGTTCCATATCATGTGGTTATGGTATGACTTTGGTGACGCAAAGAGTAATGAGCACTATAATGACCTGCTGACGTTTGCTAACATACTCGTCTATAGTAACAGCGCTGTGAACCCTTTTATCTTCGGGGCGTTGAGTCAACGATTTCGTAACACTTTCGGGAGGGGATTCAGTCTGCGAAGACGACGAAGTAGTCCGAACACCGCACCGTCCTCCGTCAATAGATACAGCAAGAGTACTTTTAGAGATGTCTTAAAGGACTCGTTTCGCTTCAAGAGTAGAAACCTAACTGGGATGAATGCTTTGGAAAAACGAAATGTACGTCATCACAGGACACAAAAACTACGACTCAATCAAAACCATCCAACAGAACTTACTAATCTAACTGTCAATCATAACATCGTCATGGAAACATCTATATGACGTATTAACAAGCATGCCAGCAGACCTCACAATGCATCTGTCAAACAAATTATTGTCATGGAACGCCGGTAACGCGTCGAGGGGAATTATGTCAATCTAGCTGTCGTCATGGTAACGGCTGTATAATGTGTCAGGATAAAATAAGGGGACAGAGGTCTCGTGCTTGGCCTTGAGCCTCTGTGTAAGCAGACTTCGAGTACAAGGTCTAACCTATCCGAGCCACTTACTTCACAGTGTCATGGTACAACAAAACGTCATTTTACTGAATATTATACATTTTTGGCTTAACATAGTTTGTAGAGGTTACGCAGAAGTTACGCAGAGGTTACGTAAATGTTACGCAGAGGTTACGCAGAAGTTACGCAGAGGTTACGTAAATGTTACGCAGAGATTACGTAAATGTTACGCAGAGCTTACCCAGAGGTTACACAAAGGTTACGCAGAGGTTACACAGAAGTTACGTAGAGGTTACGCAGAGGTTCGCATGTTTTAAAAATAGCCTTAGCTTATTGAAACAAGGCATGTGTAGTTAGGGTCCCTCTCTGTTACGCAGAAGTTACGCAGAGTTTACGCACTGAGAGGTTACGCAGAGGTTACGCAGTGGTTGCATGTTTTAAAAATAACCTTAGCTTATTGAAACAAGGCCTATGTAGTTAATGTCCCTCTCTGTCCTCTTATGTTCTCTTGGACGCATATAGCTATTTCAAAAAACGTTGTCGCCGACCGGCCTCACGACTACGCAACCAGACCGAACGGGAGTATGGGTAGAAATAATAATAATAATAATAATTTATTTCTTAAAAACGCATACACAATGTCTCTATGCTTTTTACAATAAAGAACATAAAGAAAAGACAATGAAAAATAAATATATATATACAATAAAAGAAGATGTGAAATAAAGCATATGTATATAAATATATGAAAAACGCGTAGGTAACAAAAAATCACTGAAGCAATAAATTATTCGCTCTGAAATTTTATTTTCTCATTATCATAATGGAGAGTAATACTCGAATGAATGTATGCCTTCGTGTTTTACGCAAGGAAAATAAGAGTCAGTGTCAATGACTCATTTTCGGTCAAGGACGTTCCGTGCTGTGACAATGTTCAGTCGTTGAAAGACCACTATTTTGCGAACCACTCGTTAGCGTAGGTCTTCACTGTAAGCTCGAGGCATGGCTAATCAGATATGCAGTTAATAAACCGCTTCAATGATTTCTACCCATACTCCCGTTCGGTCTAGTCGCGTAGTCGTGAGGCCGGTCAGCGACAACGTTTTTTGAAATAGCTATACAGCAATTTCAAAAAACGTTGATACTGAATATAGTGTATTCCAAGACCGAAATGCATTATGGGACTTGTGTTTTATTGTCTAAAGTAATATAAATAATAATAATTTATTTTATTTTTTTGTGTATTCCATCAGAAACAATATACTAGCTCCATATGGCGAACAAATCGCTGTATATTTACTTTCTATTTCAAAATAACGAGGCCCGCACTAGGAATGCACTATTCAGTATGCAGTATTCAGTTTTCACCATTTTTTGAAATTGCTGTATACTAGAAATACGAAGAATCACTTTGGGGATTTTCTAAAGAGATTGTCATTGAATTCAGTTTGATCGCACACAAAGATATATTGTTATTATTTATATTATTATATACAGCCCTTCGCAAAAATTATGTAAATCAGTATATCAGTATATCCATATATCGGGTGCATTATGGGTAATACTATGTTGGAGGTTTTCCACAAAATATGCAGCAGAGACTTACAAACAACAAACTAGAGACTAAAAATTACATAACATTCTAGAGTTTCACCAATGTTGCTCGCGTGAAACATCATTTTGGGGACTTTTTCAATTACCCATAATGCACCCGATATATGGATATACTGATATACTTGATTTACAGAATTTTTGCAAAGGGCTGTACATGTACTGTATATAATAATATAAATGTGTCATCACGCCAGGATTATATAGTTATTACATATGTAAGATATACGAATGTTTTTGTTTTTTTTCCTTAGTTAAAAAAAAAAATGTATATCTTACATATGTAATAATAATATAAATGATAACAATATATCTTTGTGTGCGATCAAATTGTATATATATATATATTATATATCGCAAAGAATTTCACGGCCGAAAAATGAAAACCCAACATTTACAAAGAAGTAAGAAATATCGACGAACAAGTTTAATAAAATGGAATAAAATCTGATATTCAATTCTATGTAGGATGCTTTTAGTCATCGATAAGTGCATTACTAGACCGGAATATACGTACGAATGTGTTCAATCAGTTAGTCTGGTAAGTGTTCAATTCTCACTCTGCGCTGCGGATATGACAAGATGCTCACGTATACTCAACATAGGTTATGATGGAATCATATTTAAAAATAAAAAATAAAAATAAAAAATTTTTACGAAGGGCTGTATATAATAATATAATAAAAAAAAGATCGCTACTTGACTATCAGTCGTTACCTCTAACTTTGGAGATCAGAATAATATACGAGCCAAAGCTATTCACTGTATGGTTTACAGCTACGTGCTATACTGAATATTAAATACATCTATAGTACCATGCATGTATAGTAGCTAAGAACGCCTGCAAAGGAGGCTACATGTATATTCGCTTGACTCGTTCTTCTATGAAATTCAAGATGGGATATTCTTAAATACGTAATAACTGATAATAAATAACGTCTGAGGAGCATCATACAAGGGTCTCGATGCTTTTACAAGATTTAATGTAATAAATATTCAGTAATTGCACACCTCAAAAAGATGATATCTATAATTCTCTAATCTGTATAAACCTTTTGGGTTAAACGCACGCCATTATTCTTGTTTTATCTTCCCATCTCTACCCTTCCGGCCCTCTCTTCCCCTCCCTTCTCTTCCCCTCCCTTCTCTTCCCCTCCCTTCTCTTCCCCTCCCTTCTCTTCCCCTCCCTTCTCTTCCCCTCCCCTCCCTTCTTTTCACCTCTTTCCCCTTCCCTTCTGCTCTCTTCTCTTGCATTCCCCTTTCTTCTCTCAGTCTCGTCTCTTTTCTCCAATGGATGTAGGTGTCAATCAATCTTCCCTTCTCCTTTTTCCCTTCTCTTTTTTCCCTTCTCTTCTCTTCTTTTCCTTTCTCTTTGCTTCCCTTCTCTTCTCTTCCCTTCTCATTCCTTCCCTTTCTTTCCCTTCTCTTCTCTTCATTTCCCTTCTCTTCCCTTCTCTTCCCTTCTCTTCCCTTCTCTTCCCTTCTCTTCCCTTCTCTTCCCTTCTCTTCCTTTCTCTTCCCTTCTCTTCCCTTCCCTTTTCTTCCCTTCCGTTCTCTCCTCTATTTTGTTGGCAATATATTAATCAGTCTGTAAGTTTTCTTTTTTATTTCTAGTAGCCTAATTAATACCTTAATAAATGGAAGTAAAAAGGTAAAAAAACAAGTATCCACGAATTATATTACAAGTAACTGTATACTAATCTAAGATAGAATGCACTGATTATATCTATCGAACCATTTACTTCGTTTCTTCATTTCGTTTCATGTTATTTAAATTTAGTTTGTATTTGTTGAGTTAGTAATATTCGTTTGTCAGCGTATTTTACCACATTTGTCTGCTCGTTGTGTTTGTTGACTCTACTTCGTTACTCAATTGTTTGCTATTTACAATATAATCCAGTCATTTTGCCTTTTTTATATTCACAATTGATTACAACAAGCCTCTTTATTTACATTTGGCTCCAATGACAGAATAGAAGCCGCTAACGTAATGCTTATCAAACTGTAAACGAGCCAATAAACATTGGACCTCTTTGTGCTTGTCTGGGAGGAAAACTTGGCGAAGCCCAAAACTTCATTTCAGTTTCAAAACAAACAAAAAAATTCCCGATTTTATTTAATTTTACATGTAATAACGACAAAACTTGGTATCTTTATTAAATTCAAGTCTTTCTCAGGGGCGGATCCAGGTTTTTGTCAAACAGGGGGTTGTGTTGCGGCCGTTGTGTTGTGTGAGCGGCAAAGCCGCGAAGTACTAGGGGGGTGTGGGGGCATGCCCCCCCAGAAAATTTTGAAATCTACAAGCTCTAAAATGCAATTTTTAGAGATCTGGAGTTGTTTTATTAACACAACAAAACTCAATTTTCAGTAAAATTGTGAGTTTATTGGACATCCAACAAAGATGCTTGGAAGTCTTCTTGGGTGAGCTTACAAGTATGAAGGCTTCACATACGTTTTTGACGCTAAAAACGGCAGGTTCTTTCTGGCTATCAGTCAAACCGGCCTCGAAGTCGAACGGTCGTGTAAACAGTATGAATTAATTGTATTATTCTCAGTACGAGGGAGAGAGCTGAAAGTGCAAGAGAGACCTACGGACAGACATATCTATACAAGCGGTATTAAAAAAATATCCATAGGGGGGGTTGCAACCCCCAGAACCCTCCCCCTGGATCCGCCCCTGTTTCTATAGAATCCAATACAAATGATTTTTCGCCTCCGTTACTTTTTAGGACTCAGTTTACATTGTACAAAAGGCCAGTTCTCAGCACCTTGGTATAAAGTACCACAGTGTGAATTTTACAATATTCAGCCGACCCATTACAACAAACACTCGCCACAAAACATGGTTTGTAATTATTAAACAACGTTTTCAATCCTTAGGGTGACCAAACCATAAAATAAGTCTTATTTCCCAATTCGTTTTAATTATTCATATTTCGTAATCTATTTTCCACAATTACCTACGATTCATTTCCCCAATTCAGTCTGTCTCCTTTGAACGGAAATTGATCCTCTGCGCCGTGTCTCAGATTTAAGACTCCAACACACTGTGTGTTGTAGAGTAGTGGTATAGAAGGGTTAGAAAAATCCCGTAACACGGTGAACAGCGGCAGAGAAATTAATCCTCTGCTCCGTGTCTTAGCCGAGCCTCATTCAAATTATTTTCCGTGGCATGAGAGTAGTATAGTAGGGTCAGAACAAGCCCCGTTGCACAGTGAACAGTGGCAGAGAAAAGAGGGCAAAATAATTTGGTCTACGTGGAATAACGAAGGTAAGAATCTCATTTTCAGTTGGTCAGTAACAAAAAATTATTTAAAAACGCCAAATAATTTAGTTTAAAAAAAAGTTTGGTGTAAAATTTCAGGAGGCCCGTGACGGAGGACAACAGGTCTCGTTTAAAATCGCGGTGGAAGAATTCTACCGAATTTCTTGAGGTGTTTGGAGTGGATATTCAGAGATCATTACATCATAACCATGTAAACTATTTTCTAAACATGATGTTTAAAAACCTTGTTTTAATAGAAAAATTTACAAATCGAGATCAATATCCTGCTGGTAGTAAATTTCAAGGCAACGATCCCTTGGAAATTGCTAGGCTGGCGGGTCCATCCAGCTACATTTTGTAGAACAAATGCTATACTTTTGAAAATTGGCCAGCGGGCGTACAGACGTTAAAGCACTAATTAAATCTTAGCTATCATTTGAAAGGTTAATTGGCATCCCTTACGACTTCACTATAGAAGATTCACCAACATCGGAAGCAGGCAGCAAACATTTATCACTCGAGGAAGTGCAGTGAACATCTCGAACATCCTGCGTATAAAATTGAAATTATTCTAAAAAAAAACGAACGCTTTTTTTCTGACAGAATTCTTTCAACATGACGTAGATAAATGTATCTCAACTGACCTCGCCGAGATTTAGCGTGTTTCGGACATACAGTTTCGAGAATTTCTTAAGAATCAGTTACCACTGGGCTTCGATGTTCGAAATGCCTTTGTAGCAAATTCATCAATTTTCACTGACAATGGTGATAAATAATACTGAGTAATTCAGGGTAAGACTTTCGGTACTAAAGCCCCGTTTACATGAGAGAGAGATCACCCTAGCAGTAGGGACAACTCTATTGTTTTATCATCCACAGGGAATATGCGAACAATAGAGTGGACCCTAGTGCTAGGGTTATCTCTCTTTCATGTAAACAGGGTCTAAAACAGGGTATGAAAATCAACATTATTTCCATCGAAATTGGGTCAGGATTCAGAGGTCCGGGAGGCACACCCCACCCTAAATTAAGGGGAGTACCTCCGGCCTCTCCCCTCATCCCCCCCCCCCCCCCCCCCCCCCCCCCCCCCCCCCCGGCCCGCTCTGTTTGCCAAAGGTTTTAACAACATCGTTCCTTTCCTCCCATCTTCCGTTCCATCCCATCTTATTTTCTTTTCCTCTTATCTCTTCTTTTCCTTTCCCTTTTCCATTAGCGTGTATTTGATCGTTTGACGTTTGCTCTCAAAACCGTTAAAAGCGCCGGAAGCTGAAGAAAAGCTTTCTCGATTCCGCTAAAGTAAATTTCCACACATCAAGAAGGTCCAGAAATATGACAAAGCAGAAAAAGACTTGAATAACTCAGTTTAGCCGATAGTGCTTTGTCTATTAAAATGAACCAATATGTAATACCGCATCCGGGATCATTTTTAGGCCGATCAGGCATGAATGTCTAATTACTTGACAGACGATGTAACTAAAGGTAGAGTGCAAACCATATGTCCGTGAAATAGTGCTATTACTAAATAGTACTAAATAGTGTTATCTCTATTGTTTTCTATTGTTTCATCAGTGCTATTTAGTACTAATTAGTTAGTACTGTTTCACGGACATTGGTTTGCACTCTACTGTAGTGACATTACTACAACATGATATCCCAGACGATAGTGCTTTGTCTAAACGAATCATTAAGTAATACCGCATCCGGGATCATTTTTTTGGCCGATCAGGCATGAACGCCTAATTACTGGACAGACGATGTTACATTACTCCAACATGATATTCCAGCCGATAATATTTTGTCTAAACGAACCATGTATAAGTGCCCTGTATAAATTATTTATTTATTATTATTTATTATAGGTAATACCGCATCCGGGATCATTTTTATGCCGAGACATGAACGCCTAATTACTTGATAGACGATACATGTACTGTAGTTATACATTACTCCAACATGATATATAGCTAATTGCATAATCGTTGTCGGGTCGAAAATCATGAAAGCTATGACGAAAAGGAATGGGCGTGTAACACCTGTCACGTGACTTTTTAAATTTTCACCGCAGACAAACGAAAATATCATAACTGGAAAGAGCATGCTAAAGTTAGTAAAAGTGGAAAGTTTGAAGGGAAATACGTAAATAGGGCAATAGTTACAGGCATTCAAACTTTGCCTTTTTTGTATGGAAATGTATGTTGGAAGGCAACAGCTTGCCTTCCAAGCGAAAACCCATACAAATCCTGGTAAAAGCGGGAAACTTTGAAAGCCGTTAACTTTTTTCTTATTTGCTTGATTCTTTTCAAATTTTCAAATTTTACTAATTTTAGTATGCTCTTTCAAGTTATGGTATTTTCGTTTGTCTTCGGTGAAAATTTAAAAAGTCACGTGGCAGGTGTTACAAGCCCATTCTGGGAAATTAAAATAACATCTCAAATAACATCGTCAAATCATCGACCTTTTTATCCAGACTTGTAGGAGCTTAGTTAAATAGCTCATATACCTTCAAAACTACGAGAACATTGAATATATCTGTATGTAACGGTGGCTCATGAACTGATTTCCCATCCATCCTTGCGGTCTCAGCTTCTATGATTTATGATTTTCGACCCGACAACGATTATGCAATTAGCTATATATCCCAGCCGGAACTAATACCTAGGGCTACATGTACTAACTTCTCGAAAGTAATATTTCTCAGAAATCTTTATGTTCAAAGAACTTTTATTGTTCCTCAGTTCAGCAATGAGTTCAGTTCCTGGGTTACCGAGGATGCAATGAGCTTTTCCTCATTTAAAGCGAGCAAATCAATGAAGGGCTTAAGTTATTCATCCACCCATCTATTCATTCATCCACTCCACCCATCTATTTATTTATCCATCCATCTATTCATGTATCCACCCATCTATTCATTTATCCACCCATCTATTCATTCATCCACTCCACCCATCTATTTATTTATCCATCCATCTATTCATTTATCCACCCATCTATTTATTTATCCATCCATCTATTCATGTATCCACCCATCTATTCATTTATCCACCCATCTATTCATTTATCCAACCATCTATTCATTTATCCACCCATCTATTCATTTATCCACCCATCTATTCATTTATCCACCCATCTATTTATTTATCCGCCCATCTATTCATTTATCCACCCATCTATTCATTCATCCACCCATCTATTCATTCATTCATCCACCCATCTATTCATTCATTCATTCATCCACCTATCTATTCATTTATCCACCCATCTATTCATTTATCCGCCCATCTATTCATTTATCCACCCATCTATTCATTTATCCACCCATCTATTCATTTATCCACTCATCTATTCATTTATCCATCCATCTATTCATTCATCCACCCATCTATTCATTCATCCACCCATCTATTCATTTATCCACTCATCTATTCATTTATCCACCCATATATCCATTCATTCACCGATCTATTCATTTATCCACCCATCTATTCATTTATCCACCCATATATCCATTCATTCACCCATCTATTCATTTATCCACCCATCTATCCATTTATCCACCCATCTATTCATTTATCCACCCATCTATTCATTTATCCACCCATCTATTCATTTATCCACCCATCTATTCATTTATCCATCCATCTTTTCATTTATCCACCCATCTATTCATTTATCCACCCATCTATTCATTTATCCACCCATCTATTCATTTATCCACCCATCTATTCATTCATTCATTCATCCACCCATCTATTCATTCATTCACCCATCTATTCATTTATCCATCCATCTATTTATTCATTCACCCATCTATTCATTTATCCATCCATCTATTCATTCATCCACCCATCTATTCAATCATTTATCCATCTATTCATTCATCCACCCATCTATTCAATCATTTATCCATCTATTCATTTATCCATCCATCTATTCATTCATTCACTCATCTATTCATTTATCCATCCATCTATTTATTCATTCACCCATCTATTCATTTATCCACCCATCTATTCATTTACCCACCCATCTATTCATTTATCCACCCATCTATTCATTTATCCACCCATCTATTCATTTATCCATCCATCTATTCATTTATCCACCCATCTATCCATTCATCCACCCATCTATTCATTTATCCACCCATCTATTCATCCACCCATCTATTCATTCATTCACCCATCTATTCATTTATCCATCTATCTATTCATTCATCCACCCATCTATCCATTCAGTTCACCCATCTATTCATTCAGTTCACCCATCTATTCATTCATTCATCCACCCATCTATTCATTCATCCACCCATCTATTCATTCATCCACCCATCTATTCATTCATCCACCCGTCTATTCATTCATCCACCCGTCTATTCAATCATTTATCCATCTATTCAATTATTTATTCATCATTCATTCATCTATCCATCAATCCATTCATTAATCCGTTCATTTACTTCTTACACTATCTGTTATCTGTCAGATAAGTTTTAAATTGTGTAATAAGAATTGAACCAGATTATAAATGCTAAATATTCCTTTTAGAGTGCAGACAATATTTATTTAGTGAAACTAAATAGTACTAATTTGTGTATTTATATTGTTTTCTATTGTTTAATTAGTGCTAAATAGTACTATTAATTAGTTACTAATCTTTCACAGGTATAGAGTTATTTCAATAAATCTGGGCACTACTAATTAGTTGTCAGTGTTTATTAGATGCAAAGATTCAAAAGAAAACAAAAGAGTGAGAGTGTCTAATAGTGTGTATTGGTGTAGTTAGTAA
Source organism: Actinostola sp. cb2023 (assembly GCA_033675265.1). Classification (NCBI taxonomy): domain Eukaryota; kingdom Metazoa; phylum Cnidaria; class Anthozoa; order Actiniaria; family Actinostolidae; genus Actinostola; species Actinostola sp. cb2023. The sequence continues at coordinate 559,226 of JAUJYZ010001516.1, forward strand.
TGCCCAGCTTTATTGGAATCACTCTATCATTTGCACTCTATCTCCACAAACATTTATACAAATTGAGGAAAATTCATTATAAAACAAACAACATCAAACAGTTTATCAGAACAAAATTTTCAATGGGCAGTTTGCAGGTCTTGCGTGACATTTTAAATTTTAATCCAACAAAAACAATAATATAATATTTGAAAAGAGCACACCAAAGTTAGCAAAAATTGAAATTTTGAAGTAATTTCGATGAATAGAGCGAAAGTTATGGGCGACTGAAGTTGGCTTTTTTCTTAAGAAACGTACGGTGGTGGGCAACAGCTAACTTTGGTGTGCTCTTTTCAAATATTATGTTTTTGTTTTTGTTGGATTAAAATTTAAAATGTCACGCAAGAACTCCCCATTAGTTATTTCGAGATAATACGTATAACTGATAAACATTACATGGCTTCCTGTATCATGTTGATTGTTTTGTTATTTTATTTGGAACTTTTCTGTAGAATATTTTATGTGGTTGGCAGGACATAAAACAATAATTTTGATAATTTTGTTTTCGTCGTATCACTTTTAAAATGAGATTCGTAGTCACACAGTTTGAGGGCCACAAGGTCTTCAGTTCTTAGACTTAGTTATACCCCATTCACACCTAACCTTGTTCAGTTAAACTGATATTTTTCTCGCTTCTATTATTTGAGCACATCTAATTTCACAAGAATCAAACTATCTGGTATTTCTACTGTGCAACACAAAGGACAGTTTACCAGCAGTTTTGTGCCAAATGTTGCGTGGCGTTTGTAGATAATTTTATAAACCTGTTTTAGGGCTAAACTGCAGAATTCACCAATATAAGCTTACCTAGAACCTATTGTTGTAAGTTCGTCGTTCTCAAAGAGTGCCGCTACTAGAGTTATATGTATATATTCTTTGTAAAATTCTGTAAATATATAATGGTGTGTGAAATAGGTATATTGGTGAATTCTGCAGGTGTACATAACTTATTAGTATTTAAGGTGGCTCCATATAGTTTAAGCCAGCGCGCGCGTGCGCAAGACCATGAGCATGCGCAATAATGGAACTTGAATAATTTTTATTTTGATGACGTCATGAGCGGGCGATCTTTTTTGAAAAGAAACTCCAAAACTACACGGTAAAATCTTTTCATAATTTTACAATTTGTTTGTAATATAAAGCTACAGTAATTAACATAATATGAAAAAAATTGGTACTACAGATTTTTCATTATTTTGCAAAATCGATATTTTGCAATATTTTGGATTCTGTAGTGCGGAATGTTTCAGTTCTTTGTCAAATGATAGGCGAAGTGTAGAATTTTCATAATGGAAGGTATTAAAAAGATTCACCGTGTAAACCGTGCGTTTTTATTGATTTTATGAGAAAAATGACCTTTGTTAAAGCTGGCATGGCGTTGCTATGGTAACCTTTCGAGTGATCATTTTCATATAAAACGATTCCCCAACTCATGATGTGTCATATGGATGCCTGAACGGGTGTCAAATTATACATCTGTATTAGATATAAGACGCTTTTTACATTTGGTATAAAGGCCCTTAAAACTATATGGAGCCACCTTAACAGACACTAGCTGAGACAGAACCGAGAATTTGTGAACACGAAGAACAAAATTATGCCCTATTTCCACCATTCGATAGATAGGCTATTTCTCTAATATATAATAACATACCTTATCTTGTAATCGTTACTATCCTGAGTCATCATTTGGAACCGGTATCCGATTAAAGACAATATTTACGACCAACTTTAGCAATAACAAGACGCTCAATGAGCGTTCACTCGGGCATTGTGAAAAGGAAAATGTCAGTTGTTCGAGGAAGTACTTGAAAATGAATGCCAGTTGGTTGAAGAACAAGGACAATGTCAGCTGCGCGAGGAGAGACCTGACAATGACTGACAGTTGCGTGACGAGGGAGACTATGTATATACATGTATGTGTCGAGTTCATTTGATTTGCCTTTGAGTTCATTTGATTACCTTTTGACTTTGAGTTCAATTGATTTGATTTTGATGAGTTTGTGTAAAGGCCCCCTCTCTAGCTTCAGATCCCGAAACGTCGAGTTTGGAATCGAGTTCGGGTTCGAGTTACGGTTCGAACGTCGAATAAAACAAGGACATCTTCTTCAATACAATATAATTTCTCTGACGTCATGACAATCAGTGACAGTTGAGTGACGAGGGAGACTATTAGTCCGGTGAGTACGAACATGATACGTCTTGAGGTTGCATAGGTCAGATGGTTCCGATAACGGCCTCAGGTTTGTTTAAAAAACAAAATATTTTAAGCGAGCTTCTATAGTCCTTTTACCACTTCTAGTCATTGAACGATGAACTAGAATCCTGACCTTTTAATAGCTTGAAGATCTACAGCTGCTTTCAAAACTAAGATTCAAAATCTACTTGAGTCCTGTTTCTCGTTTATCTTTTCAAATCTGCTGAGTAATCTTGAAACTCCGGATACGATTAAATACCTCGCATACTCGTCATTTTGGAGCCGAACAAACTACTACTACTACTACTACTACTACTACCGAAATCCGCATTTTCTAACTCGGGCGGCCTGCGGCCTGGGCCCGAGTAATGATCAAATCTGCCGCCATTAGCAAGTTTCTGCAAGGCGTTCCTTGATCTCGTTTTCAAGCTCTCGCGGTCGAACACAGGCAACCCAATCTAGAAAGCTCCATCCGCCGGCGTTGCCTGTTGACAACTATCTCCAAATTCGTTGATTGCCTAGATATTTTGCGAAAATTAAGAAATACGATGTTCTCCCATACATTTACTGTATGGAATTTGCTACGTTCTGTAATTTTGATACAACCCGACTGATGCATTTCCAAATTCGTTGATTTTCTAGATTTTTTGAAGTATAATCCTTGGCTTTCTTCAAAAAATGACATTGGAAAAGATTCTGAGTAGCAGCAACATCTAGTAAGACGAAAAATTAGGAAATACGATTTTCTCACATATTGAAATTGAAATTGTATTGAAATTGCTACGCCATGTACTTTTGATACAACCATCTCCAAATTCGTTTATCCAGATTTTTTTTACATACAATGCTTAGATTTCTTCAAAAATTGACATTGGAACAGATTTTGAGTAGCAGCAACATCCCGGGGGGGGATCCCGGGGGGGGGGGGGGGGGGGGGTACTTGACCCATGTTTGGGTATAGGGGTGCCGCTGAGGATTTGAAACCCTGACCCTGTTTAGGACAAAAAAGTCTAAAATACCTACCCTGTCTAGGACAACACCCTCTATTTTAGGACCCTGTTTAGGACGAAGGACAAAATACACACTGTCTTCCTTAAAATACACACTACAGCGAAAGTTATCTAGCTAAGCTCATGTACGCGTTTGTTCATCTATCATCGTGTTTGTAGATTTAGCTAGTTAACCTTTTATGCATGTTCACATTGTTAATTTTCAAGCTAGTTACTACTCAACAATAGTAATCCAATATCTGTTATTTGAAATTTTGGCGATTATAAACAACTAACTTTTCTGATTTCTTGATTGATCCAAGTAAACGAGGAGTGAATAATAGTATAGTAACGAATCTAAAACAATGAAGAGAGAAGAAACAAAGTTTGGGCTGTCTTCAAACACGAATAAAACCCAACTGAAATGTGACCCTGCGGCTCACGACGCGGCGATTGACATTAGGAAAAATAAATCTGTCAAAACCAACACCATTAGCGAGTTTCCAGAGTTTACCATGTCCTACCCTGGGTTCCAGAGGCCCTAGGAGTGGGGGCCGGGAGGGATTGGGAGAGAGAGGGATAAATATTTTCTCTCTTCCAGTCCTCCTCGGCTCCTAGGGCCTCTGGAACCCAGGGTAACCATGTCCCGACATGGTTTGAAATTTGCCTGTTTCTGCTCAATATTTTTGAACAGGGGGATCTATCAGTATATAATATTATAAATTCCTGAATTCTTGTGTCTGTTGAATAATATGTTATCAAAAGAAAGCTCAAATTAAATAAAAATTATTATTAGAAAAAAAATACTTTTTGTAATAAAATTATTTAACTGGACTGACCTAGGGCTCAGGGAAGGAGAAGAGGTGAAAGCTTATCAATTATCAATTGATTATTATTATTATTATTATTATTATTATTATTATTATTATTATTATTATTATTATTATTATTATTATTATTATTATTATTATTATTATTATTATTATTATTATTATTATATCTTTTTCAATAGCAGAAATAGTTGGGGCCCCTCAGGGCTGACGAGTAACCAATTTTTCAATCCAGTTTTTCCAATTAACTGCCAAATAACTACTACCTGTAGGCAAATCGACGGCTGGCTAAAACATATGAATTAACAACAATCCCATGCTGTGTATTTATGAAGGAAATAACGACACAGCGTGGGCACCTGTAGTAAACAGGAAGTGAAATTCATTAGTGTTAAATGACTCCTTTCACATTCCTTCATTTCTTTCTTTCGATCTTTCTTTCCGATTTATTCCGTTTCTTTATTTCTCTATTCTATCTGCTATACCTTTCAGAATTTCTCTTTCTCAGGATTCGAAAACGCGTGCTAAATTTAAGGACACGGTTTATCCCATTATGCAGCGTTTATATAGATAATTTATACTGCGTAAGATCCTTTATCAGCTTGCATCCAGTTTTGCACCAATTCTTCGTTTGCAAGTGACGTCATAGACCACAAAAATTAAAACTAAAATTTAGTTATGAATCCTATCAACTTGATTCTTTGCAGAGTTTTAGAGAATTGTAATATGAATTATCGTAGAAAGTTTCAGATCGGCTCGATGTTTTGTGCGTGAGTTGTAGAAGTTTGAATTGTGTCACGCAACTCTTACCAAACGCTAGTCACGTCACTGAAAAGTCGTGGAAAACAACAAATTTGTACCAAATTAAATGTTTTTAGTTTTCTACATGTTTAGAAGTTCTATTTATAGTGAAATTAAGTGATGTATATCAACTCTAAGCTTGAATTTAATTTTTGAAATTTTGGCCGCCATGTTGGATCGAAGACACCCAGTTCCAACATGGCGCCGCTATACAAACACACTGGAATATTTGGAAATTCGTTCGCCCATAGCTCGGTAAAGAAATGCTGTTGTGCTCCGAAATTTTGCCCAGAGGTGTTATTGTGATAGCTCTACAAGCTCATAAGCTTTTTATTTTATTTGGCAAAGGAAATGAGATTTTGCAATTTGAGAACAGCCGTATAAATTAAAATCGACGGCGTAATCCGCCAAATACCACGTGGTTGCAAACGAAGAATTCAGGTAGACTTGCAGCGTTTATAGATCATTTATACTGTGTAAGATAAAGGGTAATTTATCCCAGTTTTGCACCAAAGGTTCTGCAGAATTTGTAGATAATTTATACTGTGTAAGATAAAGGGCAATTTATCCCAGTTTTGCACCAAAGGTTCTGCAGAATTTGTAGATAATTTATACTGTGTAAGTTTGCATCCAGTTTTGCACCAAATAATAATAATAATAATAATAATTATTATTATTATTATTATTATTATTATTATTATTATTATTATTATTATTATTATTATTATTATTATTATTATTATTATTATTATTATTATTATTATTATTATTATTATTATTATTATTATTATTATTATTATTATTATTATTATAATAGAGTATTTATATAGCGCGTCCTGGAACCTCGATGCGCTTTACAATAAGAAAAAGAACTAGAAAACTAGTGGATTATCAGGTTCTGCAGCGTTTATAGATCATTTACACTGTGTAAGATAAAGGACAGTTTGCATCCAGTTTTGCACCAAAGGTTCTGCAGAGTTTGTAGATCATTTATACTGTGTAAGATAAAGGACAGTTTGCATCCAGTTTTGCACCAAAGGTTCTGCAGAGTTTGTACAGATACTTCAGTCTAAACCTGTTTTGCTAAACTGCACTTTAACACGTTTAAGCCTCAGTGCGAATGAAGTCATCATGATATATTTTATGCAGGTTCAGATAAAGAAGCTTTAAAGTGCTACTATGATGAAAATTTGCGAGGTTGATGTTTTTGCATTTTTAGTATCCTGGTAGTATGTTTATTAACATATCCAAACCGTTTTTCGTTACGCTAAAAATAACTTCCACAAAATGTACAAATTTTGTACAAATTTCGAGCCCGCCATTACTTTTTCAAACTGGTTCCTGGCCGTTGACTTATTGTACAATAGAAGTGACGTCAGTTTCTCAACATCGATCGTCGCAAATTCGTCGCATGGCTAATTTACACGCATCAACACTGTGATTTTTTGTCGATTCAAGACTGTTTCTTGTTCAAATGTTTTAATCATAATTAAACTAAAAATACAGTGCATGGAGCCGTGCAGCGACGCGTTCACATTGAGAAACTGGCGTCACAGTCTATTGTTCGCAGGAACACGATTTAGTCATGGCGGACGTATTTTTGCCTGTTTTGAGAGTCCAATATTTCACTTCTTTATTCTTATATCGACTTAAAAACAACTAAAACTGCTATCTTGGAGCTTAAAAGACTATTTTACGAAAAAAATATTTCTTTAGCAATGGTACGAATTTCGTCATAGTAGCACTTTAATAAATTCTGATTATTCAGCAAATGTTGTAGTAAAACGATCACGTTCGCTCCTTTGAACGGATCACGTGTCTAATCAGCTAACCAATCACAGCCTTGACGACCTCGACGACCGCGCGCTTTATCTGTGAAGGCGGGAAAACTAGATTATAAAAGTATGTGAGAACTGGAAGGAATCAGATTGCTAAGCAAACAGGAAGCAGGAACTTTAGCTTGGCATAAATACGTATTGTTAAGAATTCAAGGTGGCAAATAAAGGACTGTTCTAATGAAGAAAGCTTTTTTTTAACTATGCAACTATTGATTGGAAGAATGTAGAATTTTGTTTCTGATCTTGTTTACATTTTCCAAAAGGTATTTTTTCCAAAAGCAAAGTATAACTTTGTTCAAAGAGTCAGATCACTTAAAATTCATAATTTTTTTATTATTTTTTATCTCTTATTTACAAGCCATTGTTTCAGTCAACAAGCTCTCGAGATCATTTGGAAAGATAATTGTTTTTTTCTCGCTTTAGGATGCAAAAAGGAAGTACTTTATCCTTTTATTTATTAATCTGATGAAAAATAAGAAAAACAAGACATATATAGTCCGCAAATTTTGTGACATTGATTTCGAGTAATTCAAACAAGCCGTACCTGCAAGGAATTCTTGAATTGAATAGACTTGAAAGTACAAGAAAGAAAGGTAAATTCGACGAACAATTTCCGATATAGGACAAGAAAGAGTTATATATTAATTAAGATTGACTGGCTGATGCGCATTTTAGTTACCGGTCGCCTAAACAAGTACAAAAAAAAATCGTTCAAAATTAAAAAAATTGAACTGAATGTTCAAACCAATTTAACTGCAATTAGACTAGCAGTAAGAAAAGGTATCTTAATCATTAAAACCACGTTGGTACACTGATCGACTCATTACGAGAAAATTTATCAGAACAATTGGAGATCAAAGAGAAATTAAAAATTTTGCCAATAGGCGTAAATCAGACTCTTCCAATGAAAACAACAAATGTAATAGTTATAAGTAAAGCACTCATTTTCATTAGCGCAATACAATCAACTCCTCTGAAAACTGCTTCATAGAAACTGAGGAAGCATAAATCAGTTGGACATAGAATAAAAATTGAACTCCGTCGTCGGTAGTTTTAGTATTGTTTTCTATGAAATATGAAACGATATGGCGATAAAAATTGAACTCCGGCTGCAGTTTTAGTATTGTTTTCTAAATATGAAAGCAAAAAAGTGAACTCTGCAGTTTTAGTATTGTTTTCTAAATATGAAAGCAAAAAAGTGAACTCTGCAGTTTTAGTATTGTTTTCTAAATATGAAAGCAAAAAAGTGAACTCTGCAGTTTTAGTATTGTTTTCTAAATATGAAAGCAAAAAAGTGAACTCTGCAGTTTTAGTATATTGTTGTTTTCTAATGTGAAAACAAATGGCGACAGTTCTTATTGAGATATACATGAGCAGTGTTTGATTAGTTATTGTGATAGCTAGAGATTCGCACTGGTCCGATTGCAAATAGACCACACACTGAGGAACTTGCATGTTAGAACCTGTATTATTTGACGTGCGAATATAAAAGAGCATACGTCAACATGCGATGAACCTCTACTGGCCAACACTTGCCATATTAGCATATCGTGGATATGATCTACAGCTTTAGTACTAGCTACCTTTCGAACACACAGCGGTTTTTAGTGGGCGGCGGTGACGCTCTAAGTAAAAACACAGCACAAACGTCTCGATCCGACGATCCGAAAGGAATTAACACTTCGTCAGACACTATTGAACAGCCGAGAACTGCAGTCTTAAAAATTGTATTTCGATTGTCTCAGCTGGAAGGTTAGTAGATTTTTTTTGTATTTGCGCTTTTTACATTCATGAATCGAGGTTAAATTTTTGGGGGAAATCCTTCCTTTTCGAGCGCGTACTAAAAATATACTCTTAAAAGTGTGGACAGTTTCTAGCTTTTTTTGAAATTATTGGTAGTTTTATGCAATAAAACTTCATCCGCCTTTCACAATCCAAGTACACTTTATTATTATGGTTTGATACATTAGTGACCAAGCAGTAGGAATATGGAGTGGTTTTATAAAAATAGGACAACTATTGAGTGCGCATTGGAGATTATTTTGATGATAACCTGGGGGTGTTTTGAAGCCGGGCCATACTTGGTCATACTTTGCTATGGCTTTTATGTTGCTGTATTTAGCTGTTTTATTCTATATTGTACAGCGCTTATGGACTTTGGACACTTTGGGAAACAGCGTTCTAGAGTTTATTATGAATACTATTTTATTTCATCTCAGAATTATGTAAGAGTGTTGAGACTATGTGTAGCGCTCCTGAAACTATTTTTGTTATTATTATTATTATTATTATTATTATTATTATTATTATTATTATTATTATTATTATTATTATTATTATTATTATTATTATTATTATTAATACTACTATGCTGCTGATGCTGATGCTACTAGACTACTACTACTACACTGTCATACTACTACTACTGCTGCTACCGACTACTACAACTACTACTACTACTACTACTACTACTGCTACTATACTACTACTATTACTACTACTACTACTACTACTACTACTACTACTACTACTACTACTACTACTACTACTACTACTACTACTACTGACTACTACTACTACTACTACTACAACTACTATACTACTACTACTACTACTACTACTACTACTACTGCTACTACTACTACTACAACTACTACTACTGCTGCTACTACTACTACTACTACTACTACAACTACTATACTACTACTACTACTACTACTACTACTACTACTACTACTACTACTACTACTACTACTACTACTACACTACTACTACTACTACTACTACTACTACTACTACTACTGCTGCTACTACTACTACTACTACTACTACTACTACAACTACTATACTACTACTATACTACTACTACTACTATTTAAAATAAAACGGTCGAGGTCAATTTTAATTTAACTGCGCATGCGCGTTCATGTACACGGCAGTATTCCCACATTCAGAACTCGCCGATTCAGAAATGAAAAGATATAAATATGCGCGCATTTATTCCTCTTAAAACTGCAAGCAGAATCGCACTCTAGCTTCTGATCGCCTCCTCAGTGCCAAAATGATCAGAAAGAGACATATATAATTTACAGCTCTAGAGATAACTACGACAACCGGATGCATGTATGATAACATAATTCATTTAATTATCGATTCAAAAATGGCATATTTTCTATTTCTATAACTCACGAGTTGTCAGAGTCAACGAAATTCCAATAAGAGCTACTAGAGGCTTAGATCGAACTCTGAGTACTGGTTTTAATACAGGTTATACCGGAACTTGAAGGCGACACACACGTTGAATTAGAGGGCAGGTGAGGGGGACTTCCATATAATTAGAGAGTGATGTGCACGTGATGCTCTTCGGAAATGTTGAAAATAGAAGGTACCAGAATCTTGACACAGACTGAGAACGGACTCGAGGTCCAAGCAAGCTCAGTCGGAGACATTAACTATACAGTAAAATTATGAATTTATTAAGAAAACCAGCGATAGGATGCGACGTTTCGTTGTCATCAAAAATTAAAATTATGAGGCAAATAGTGTGTAGACCGAGATACATATAAAAATGACGAGAAGTGTAACAACACTACAACTAGAGCTAAAGATAAATACATGTCAGTGCTAACTTTATAAAATATAAATATATTGGTCGGCCGAGCCAAAGGTTTTCATACAAATTTTCGTGATTTATGAAAATTCATATCTTCGCAATTTGTGAAGCGATCTTTTCCAAACTTCACATTTTTACTAATTTCAACGAGCTCTTTCCTCTTTTCTGTCTTATGTCTGCTATAAGTTTTGAAATTACTTGATAATCGGCCCTCATTGGAACACTGAGACAGTTTTATAGGTTCTGAAAATGACATTAATTAAAATTAGTTTCTTTACGACAAGCACGTACAAGTGCATGGGTCATAGTTTTACTAGTATACGAACAAATACACTAAAAAGGTACCGAGATAACTCTAACGGTGGTCGTTATAGGTTTAAGCGTTATAGTTAAAGTGGTACCAATCTACGATTTTAATAATCTTCATCCTAAGCTAAAAGGTACGCCCGACCGACATGTATCCAGCTCGCCTCTTGTATATGGGAGCCCCCTGGGGAGTGTGATGGTTAAGTGCCTATGGGGTACAGTATCAATTTGTGTAATGTAAATACCTTGAGAGTATTCGGGATTAGTGTTTTAGGCGTTAGTGTTGTTAATGTAAGTGTTTAGAAGAGAGGTAACCGAGAGATAACGATAGTATAATCAAATTACAGTGACATGGCCTCTGGTTCTTGTCACATTTCGTTGCTTAATTTTTTATTTGTCTTTTTGCTTTCGCCTTTATTTCATTCATCCATTCATAATTTATTTCATTTGTACATTCATAATTTTTCTCATTTATCCATTCATTCATTTGCTCATTTATTCATTTGTTCATTTATTCATTTGTTCATTCATTTATTTGTTCATTCATTCATTTGTTCATTTATTCATTCGTCGTTTCCTTATTTATTTCTTTTCTCGTATTTAATTTATTTTATCTTTCTCAATCTATTCATTTCTTCATGTATTTCTTCATCCATTCATTAAATTTCTTTCTTTCTTCTTCTTTCTTTCTTTCTTTCTTCATTCATTCATTCATTCATTCATTCATTCATTCATTCATTCATTCATTCATTCATTCATTCATTCATTCATTCATTCATTCATTCATTCATTCATTCATTCATTCATTCATTCATTCATTCATTCATTCATTCATTCATTCATTCATTCATTCATTCATTCATTCATTCATTCATTCATTCATTCATTCATTCATTTATTTATTTATTTATTTATTTATTTATTTATTTATTTATTTATTTATTCATTTATTCATTTATTTATCCATTCATTTATGTATTTATTTATTTATGTATTTCTATTTAATGGACATACGTACAGTCATTCTCAAAAAGTTTGTCCAGATGAAAAGACTACAATACTACAATAAAGTCACGTGATTCATTATGTATTCAATTTTGCGCGCGGAACTGCGAGTTGATACCAGCGCCATTACATTCAGTTCTCACAATGCTGTGTACTTTTGCATCTCAAATTGAAATTCCACGCGAGGAAATTGAATACATTATGAATCACGTGAGTTTATTGTAGTATTGTAGTCTTTTCATCTGGACAACCTTTTTGAGAATGACTGTATAACACACTTTATTTCAATATCATCTAGACACCACAAAAGTGATGCTCCCATTGGCATAGTTTAACCTTGGCGCGCCCACAAATACATGAACGTTTTCTATAAATAGCGTTAAAACGTCACTGCAGTTGAACGGTACTTCCGACATGTCCGATCCAAAGCTTTTTAAAAATCGGAAAATTTGATTTTAAAGACGATTATACTAATTAATATACACCCTGTATTTTCTTCAGAAACAAAAACTATTACAGATTTTCGCGGTTCATTACGGTCCTCTTTTTAATATAATTATTACTATTCCTTTGATTGTTTTACCGTACGTGGAAATGATGTGCAAACAGAGACTCTTTGTCGGTGAAATATCGAGACAATTATTTAGGCAACTTAGGGAACTTATGTTTCGACTAAATTATCAATTTTACCCAACGGAAAATCATGCAGTAAATTATTTACTTAAATTAAAAATTGTCTGTAGCCTCTCAATTCATGAACTAATGGGTATAGCGGGTTTTCGCATGTCAAAGAGTATAACGTTATACACGTGGTCCATTAGTGATTGCTAACCAGTATTATTTGGTCTCTCGTTATGTGGGAATGCGGGAACTCGGTTCAGTTATCGTCTCGATTCTACTCGACTGGAAAATAAAACGAACCCTCTTTAAACCTCCGAACTTCATTGAAAATTCATTGGAACTTGGATTTCCAACAATTTCCCATGAATTTCCCATGAATTTCCCATGAATTTCCAATGAGTTTCCCATGAATTTCCCATGAATTTCTCATGAATTTCCCATGAATTTCCCATGAATTTCCCATGAATTTCCAATTTCCTATGGATTTCTCATGGATTTCCCATGAATTTCCCGTGAATTTCCAATGAATTTTCCATGAATTTCCCGTGAATTTCCCATGAATTTCCAATTTCCCATTAATTTCCCATTAATTACCCTTCCAATGAATTTCCAATTTCCCATGAATTTCCCATGAATTTCTAATGAATTTCCCATGAATTTCCAATTTCCCATGAATTTCCCATGAATTTCTAATGAATTTCCCATGAATTTCCAATTTCCCATGAATTTCCCATATATTTCCCAAGAATCTCCCATGAATTTCCAATGGATAGCGCGCGCGTTTTTTTCAGTGGTGTAGTTGTATTTAGTTGTATACTGATCTTACACAGCTATTTCAAAATGGTTGTCTTACAAATACTGAATACTGTATAGTGCATGGCATGTATTGTGGATTCCAATATTAACATTATTTTTTTGTTTATAAGAAAAGGACATTTTCTCTAAAATTTGTTACAATGCAATGCAATATATACATTATGCGCGCGCGAAAAAAACAATTTCTAACAAAAACGCAAATGTACTTTAATTTCAGTGAATGTTCAACAAAGATAATAATAAGATTTCCAAGAAAGATTTTCAAATCATTATATATCTAGAGCGCCGCATTTTTTCAGCAATAGCATTGTTCTGTTAAAATCGTCTGTATAATATGGTATATTTTACTCTCCTCAACTTAGTAATGCTATTATCTGCTACACTAGCTAAGATTAATCATTGTTTTCTTCAGGAGAAATACAACACAGGGTGTCCGCCCCTTAGTACCGCCAGTTGGCACCGTTATAACCTTATCGGCCTCAAACCATCACAAACCTCAAAACCCAAGCCGCCTTCAATTATTCAAGTTCAGAATAAGAACTGCAAGTACGCTTTTCAATATGACAAACAATTCCTCTAGTAACGGAGTTTTGACATCTCAAGAAATTACCATCATTCAATATATATTCTACTCTATCATTGTGGTATTTGGGCTGATTGGGAACTCGCTGGTCTGCAAGGCAATCCTGAGCCAACATCGGAGACGCCCGAACGAGTATTTCATTCTCAATCTAGCGATTACGGATCTGGGAACATGTGGGTTGAGCGTTCCGCTAGATATGGTCGAACAAGTCAGTAGCAAGTTTCTTATGGGTCCATTTCTCTGCAGAGTCATATACCCACTTCAAACTGTCTTCATGTCAACATCGGTGTTCACTCTATTGTGTCTTTGCATCGAGAGATACAGGGCCATTGTTCTGCCACTCCAGCCTAAACTTCGAGGCCAAACAGCCAAGTTAATGTTGATAGGCACATGGGCTATATCGTTGGGTGTGGTGACTCCGTACATCAGCGTTCTTACGACACCACAAAAAAACAATGCCTTGAAAACTGGCCAAGAAATCCATCGTTTGTTCAGGCATATACCTCGAGTGTGTTCATATTACTGTATCTAATCCCTTTATCAATCATTACTCTGTGCTACTCTCGGGTTCTCTTCCGCTTGTATCTCGATAAATCTCACATCCTCGAACTCATCGGCGGCAAGAGGCGGCTGCAATCAGAGAGACTAATTCGCCAGCGCGCTGAGCAAAACCTTCGCATGGTCAAACTCTTCGTCACAGCGGTTGCTGCGTTTGCTATTTGTCTCCTTCCGTTCCACGTTCTATGGCTTTGGAATGACTTCGGAGACGGCGGTAAAAACCCCCACTTTCCTATCATGTTGGTGTTTGGTAATATCTTGGCTTACAGTAACAGTGTGATTAATCCCTTTATCTTTGGTAAGCTTGAACTAAGAAAGTGTTTCAGTGGGAGAATGGGAACCAGAGGTTTCTTCTCCTTGAGATCAAATACAACGGCGTCGTCTTTAGAGAACTCTTCAAGTTACCGAAAGCCCACAAGATCGCACGCACAAAGACGGATGTCAAGGACCTCCGCTACGTCGAGTCAAGTGTAGTCAGTACTGAACACTAATCGTAAATGTCTTGCCCAGTACTGAACACTAATCGTAAATGTCTTGTCCAGTACTGAACACTAATCGTAAATGTCTTGCACTCTGACAGTCTAGAATGCAGCGAAGAAAACAATCATTTAATCCTAGGTTTTGAATAGGGTGGAGCTCGAGGCACGGTGTGATCATGAATGTTTTCGGGAGATCGAAGGGTCCAGAGGTCGGAGGAATCTGTGAGGGAGAGCTGGTCAAAGTATGATCGCCTCCATCATGCAAAAATGCAAAACAACTTATATATATTTCCACATAGGAAAAACGGCGGACCCCAGGCTCTTCTACCGACCGAGAAAAAAAAAATATCTGGATCTCTGGGGTAGTTTGAATCTAAGGAAACAACGACACAAGAAAGATACAATAGTGAAAAATAACCTCGATTATTCAAACAAAAACACACTCTAAAATCATCAAATTATAAAATGCATCAGGTTTCTTTTCGCTGATGACGAGAAAGTTATGGGATTTTCTAAGGGCAAACATCCGCTCAATGAATGTTAACGTCCTTTTCAGTTCTTTTTCATACTTAATATATCTAAACTTATATGTCAAGATCTACTTTCTACAAAGATAAACCATGCTTGAATATTTATAGCTGCAAATTAGTAGAGTTTCTAAATAAGCCAAGTGTAATATGAGCCACTTATAACCGCTAAAAGTACAAGATGATGACTATATATATATTGTCGAAAATGTTTGGCTTTTATCTTTTACAAACTTTTAGTCGTGTATATAAATATAAATATCCAAGTATTTCAGTGGATTGCCAATCAAAAAGGATTTGGCAGTCGAGATAAAGCGTTTATAGATTACTAGACTTTAAAGTGCAGACAAGAAAGCTGGCGATCAGAAAAGCCGTAATAATTGAAGTGCTTTCTCAAATATAATAACTAAAGTTTATATAGCGCCATATCTAAAACCCTATGGCGCTTTACATGCAATTAATGTAAAATAAGAAAGAAAATATAAATAAAAACTAACTAAAATTATATTATATTATTAATATAATTATATTTAACAAATAGAAAACGTTTCCCGAGTGTTTATATCAGGCTATGTAAACACGGGAAAACGTTTTCTATTTGTTTTGTAAAATAACGAGACGCAAAAGGTGAAATAAATCAACTTTATTAGCCGAATCAAACGCTAAATTCTCCTAACATCAAAAATGGATTGAACAGCCAATCAGCGTTCGTTTTATATGAACCGAGCTCGAGCTTGTTGTGATCAAGTAAAACACGTCAAAGCGTCAGGTATTCTCAAACGTTTCTTCAACTCGTGTTGAAAACATTGCGATACACCGAAACTATGGATTTTTGATTAAAAAAGAACAACAATGGTGACAAACATGGCAAGAAAGTTGAGGATTCTGTTGTGTTTTTGAATAAAATTTCAGTTGAAGTGCGCGCGCTACTGACGACAAGATTTCGAGCGCGCGCTGCATGGTTTGTTTTCTTCAGCCGTGTTTACATAACCTCATGTAAACATAGTAGTTAACCAATGAGAGCGCGCGTTAGAATTGTGTTATTTTACAATAATTATTATTAACTTAAATTAAATAGACTTTGTAGAGCCTATGGGTCTGATATCAAAATCGTTTTTTCCTCTGATGGACCACCCCTCGTAAACGACCATCCTAGCTCATAGTCGTCCATCCCTTATAAACGACCACCCCTCGTAAACGACCACCCCTCGTAAACGACCACCCCTCGTAAACGACCATCCTAGCTCATAGTCGTCCATCCCTTATAAACGACCACCCCTCGTAAACGACCATCCTAGCTCATAGTCGTCCATCCCTTATAAACGACCACCCCTCGTAAACGACCATCCTAGCTCATAGTCGTCCATCCCTTATAAACGACCACCCCTCGTAAACGACCATCCTAGCTCATAGTCGTCCATCCCTTATAAACGACCACCCCTCGTAAACGACCATCCTAGCTCATAGTCGTCCATCCCTTATAAACGACCACCCCTCGTAAACGACCACCCCTCGTAAACGACCATCCTAGCTCATAGTCGTCCATCCCTTATAAACGACCATCCCTCGTAAGCGACCACCCTTCTTATCGGCCACCCCTCGTAATCGGCCACTCCTCGTAATCGGCCAGCCCTCGTAATCGGCCATCCCTCGTAAACGACCATCCCTCGTAATCGGCCACCCCTCGTAAACGACCATCCCTCGTAAACGACCATCAGGCCTCGTAATCGGTCACCCCTTATAATCGACCATCCCTCGTTAGCGACCACCCTTCTTATCGGCCACCCCTCGAAATTGACCAGCCCTCGTAAACGACCCGATCCCTCGTAATCGGCCATGCACCCCTCCTAATCCACCATCCCTAATAAACGACCATCCCTCGTAAGCGACCACCCTTCTTATCGGCCACCCCTCATAATCGGCCACCCCTCGTAATCGGCCATCTTTCGTAAACGACCATCCATCGTAATCGACCACCCCTCGTAAACGACCATCCCTCATAATCGACCATCCCTCGTAAACGACCATCCCTCCTAATCGACCACCACTCGTAAACGACCATTCCTCGTAATCGACCAGCCCTCGTAAACGACCAGCCCTCATAAGCGACCACCCTTCGTAAGCGACCACCCCTCCTAATCGACCGCGGTCATCTTTCTTATAATATACACTAGATAATAATAATAATAATAATAATAAGTTCTTGTTTAACGCATTAAACTGACGTCTCAATGCGTTTTACATTACATAATAACATAAAATAACATAATAATAATAATGATAATAATAATATAAAAATTCTATATAGTGAAACGTTAACTTCTCCGACTCATTCTAACATTATGCATTCAGTCCTCCCTGCATCTTTAGACAAAAATCTCTTCACTAACTTTACTCTCTACTCAACGCGTCTACGTTCACGTTCTTTTTCCCTGGTTTGTGCTCGATTTCCATCTCATATTCCTGTAAGGTGATGCTCCAACGCAGTAATTTCTGACTTTTCTCCCTGACTTGGTTGAGCCACACTAACGGGTTGTGATCCGTCTGCAAAGTAAATTTTCTACCATATAAAAAATAGCGAAAGGTTTCGACGGCCCATACAATGCTTAAACATTCTTTCTCCGTCGTCGATAGTCTTTCTTCGCGTGGTTGTAATTTTCTGCTAGCATAAGCTACTGGTCTTTCGTCACCATTTCCATCCCTTTGACTAAGAATGGCCCCTTGCCCCTTCACTTCCAGCTTGCTACCAGGTGTGGGTAGTAACACCAAAGCTTTGTCTCCAACATCAAATTTTCTTCTAGAACTGTGGGCATCATATATTTGTTTTTGCTTGTCTTGCGCTTTGTCGAGATTCTTCTGTACAACTTGTTGCATGGTAGAGAGTTTCTTCCTCATTTCAAGGACATAGCTTGTCATATTGCTTCTGTCAGGTCGTTTATCAAGCCACGCTTCTTTTATAACAGACAATGGACCTCTTATTGTATGGCCATACAATAGCTCAAACGGTGAGTATCCAATAGATTCTGACGGAACTTCTCTATAGGCAAAAAGCAAGTATGGTAAATATTTGTCCCATGTATTCACACATTCCCCGACAAACTTCTTAAGCATTGCTTTGAGGGTACTATGGAATCGTTCAACCAGACCGTTCCCTTCGGGGTGATAAACCGATGTCTTAATCTTTGTAATTCCGAGATTTTCATACAATTCCGATGAAGTTGGATCCCTGATCCGAGACTAATTCCTCAGGAATGCCCACCCGGGAAAAGAACTGGATTAGTGCATCAGCAATCACTTTACTACTAGTTGTTCTGAGTGGTATTGCCTCTGGGTATCTTGTGGCATAATCCACTATTGTGAGGATGTACTTATATCCTGTAGCTGATTTTGGCAATTCCCCTACCAGGTCAATAGCTACTTTCTTGAATGGTTCAGTAATAATTTCAGTTGGCTTCAAAGGTGCTCTATTGGACTTTAACTTTCTGGCAACAAGTTGACATTGTGGGCAGGTTGCACAATATTTCTTAATATCAAACGTTACCCCCGGCCAAAAGAAATGCATTGTAATCCGGTCTGTGGTTTTCTTAACTCCCATGTGGCCTGCTAACGGAATGGTGTGTGCAACTCGCAAAATTTCGTTTCTATATGCTTCTGGAACAACAATGCGATCCATAAATCTTATACTTTCTGGTAAATCTTTTACGATTTTCCTATGCAGAAGTAGCTCTTGGTCCAAAAAATAGCCATCTTCATTCTCAGGTACCTTTTCCAATGCTCGTTTGCGCACTTTCTCGAGGGTCACATCTGATTTTTGATCTGAAATTAGCTGAGTTCTGGTACGATCTAAGATATTACTGGGAACTTCGCTTACAGGTGTTTCTTTTCCAAAACTTTCACAACTAGTTAGATCTGGCTTACCTTCGTCTTCAAAAAGAGCTGCTAAATCACCTTCCTTGAGTCCTTCGCTTTTAGTATCAGGCTTTGCCAAACTTTTCAGAGAAAGTTCATTTTCACGATCGATCAAATCATCTGCTCTTTGTTGTGCAATTTCTAGGGCTTGTCGTCTGGTCAACACGAATGCTTCGTCCTCGACACTTCTATTACCACTACTATCAGAGGGGACATTCTTCTCCCACTGATCCAAGATATTCTGTTTGGCGAGAGTTTTCCCGTAGGAAGAACGACCAAGCAAACAGTCAACAGGGAGTTTATCAGTTACCCCGACAATCTCTTCATGTCTACCTTGTTCACTTTCGAAGCTCAACAAAGCCAGTGTTACCGTGATTCGCTCTCCAGTTGCTGTTAGAACTGTGATCCTATTTCCAGTCAATTTCTTGTGATTGAGAAACTTCTTGTGTACGAGGGTGTTGGTACAGCCAGAATCTATGAGCATGACGGCAGGTTTTCCTTCAATTTTACCCTTGACGTAGCAACCTGGGGATTCAGGGTAAGCATTTGACGTTAATGGCGTCATACATAACAAATAACCCTGTGAGGGCCTACCTCTACCTCTATTGCAGTTAAAAGACATGTGTCCCTCTTTACCACATTTATAACACTTAACAGGAGGCCTCGTTGACCTTCCAGTGGGAGGTGATGTCGGTGAGCTGGTATTTGGAGTAGACTGCGGTTTTTGTAACGTATCCGGTTTTGTGGTGGTTTCCTCAGGCTTTTCATTCGGTTTCCTCCAGTCACCTGGTTTTGAATACTTATACTGAGAGACATACCTACCAGCAACCATTGGTCCCTTCCTCGATTGAACATGCAGATTAGCCAAATTTCCTAATTCCTCCGCAGTTTCCAGCTTTTGATCCTTCAACCAGGTTCTCAATTCTGGGCCAACAGCATCCAAAAGCCTTTCGAGTATTATTTGTTCTAGGATTTTCTCTACGTTACCTGTAGCTTTGGCCACCGCCATCCAACGATTTAAATATCTTCTCGTTCGGTTACCCCATTGAACAAAATCCTCATCAACTCTCTTCTCCGAGGTGCGAAACCTATACCTATAGTGATCGGCGGTTAATTGATATGCTTTGATGATAACTGATTTACTTTTATCATAATCCTGGCATATAGGTTCTGGAATTTCCAAGTATGCAGATTTGGCCTTTTCAGTTAATTTGGGTATCAGGTTGCCGATCCAGTCTTTTCCGGGTAGAAATTGTGCCTTCGCAGTCATCTCGAAAATTCTAAAGTAGTCGTCAATGTCTTCACTTTCTCTCATCTCTCTTATCTTAATAAATTTCGGCTTCTCTTGTATAACTGTGGCATTTGTTTTCTTTCCTTCTTCTTCACGAGCCCTCTCCCGTTCAAAATCTCTCCTCTCCCTTTCCGCCTCACGTCTATCTCTTTCTATCTGTCTTTCTGTTTCTTGTCTCGTTCTTTCTGCTTCTAACTTTAATTGTGCAACTCTCTCTTCTGACTCCCGTTTTTCTCTCTCAGCTTCAAGATTCATTTTTCCAACCTCTCTCTCAGCTTCAAGTTTCATTTTTCCAACCTCTCTCTCAGCTTCAAGTTTCATTTTTCCAACCTCTCTCTCAGCTTCAAGTTTCATTTTTCCAACCTCTCTCTCAGCTTCAAGTTTCATTTTTTCAGTCTCTCTCTCAGCTTGTCTTTCCTCCAGTCTTATCTTTCTCTCCAACTCTAACAACTGAATCTTTTGTTCAAAACTTATTCCATTCATTTTTTCTTCATCCATGTCTAACTTTTCTGCTTCCGTACTTTCACCTTCTCCAGTACTAGACCCCCCAGTAGAACGTCTGTCAGTCCTACGAAGCTTAGATGCCAGGGTTTTTACCCCATCCTTACTACTATAACGAATATTCCTCCTATCCGCTTCCACCCTTAAATCTTCTAAAACCCACGTACTATAAGTCGTACTCATACTTATGACAACTATCAACAACAACACTGAAAAATGATGTTGAATTTGCATGAGCTTGTTCTCCTATAGTCTGACGTGAAGGTCGCTGCGATGCCCGGGACTTATCCCACTTCTGACACCAAAATTCTGTCACGATTCCTTCGGACAGGCAACACCCCCAGCTCCCGTCCTTCACGTCTTCCCCGTAAGAGAACAGTCTTATGCACACATAACGACAAACACAGTTTAATTTCCTTCAATAACTGTAACTTGATGTTTCTCAAGACTAATTCTAGATTATTCAGTTTAAAGTAATTTCTACAGATATTTCTAAGGTAGTTCTAAATGATATATAAATATGCTTTACACAAAATACAAATGTTTTATACTTAATGTTCTGGCGGCTTTTGTTTTCGTTCGTAGGCGATTTTGCAGTGGACTTTAACGAAGTGGTGAACTTTAGTGAAGTTAACATATAGACTTTCTTGTTCTCTAGTACCTCACAGTTGTCCACGATTCTTTGTACACTGAATTCACGACCTCGTGCTCTAGAGGTTGACTTCTCTTCCAACCAGTATAGGAACTTGTGTTGACTCTGTTCCACTGTTTATAGCTTTCTTTAATTCGTGTTCCAAAGATTCGTCTGCGAATTCTCTCCTTACTCATGGGACTCTGAGTGAGTCTGTTCCAATGACTCTCCAAGTTCTTTGCTTATCATGGGACTCTGAGTGAGTCTGTTCCAATGACTTCTTACTCTTCTTGTAAGATTTACTTTCACTTCAAGCGAACTTGTCCTCTCCTTGTTCTTTCGAACGCGTCTTCTCTCAACTACCAAAACCGCTTCGAGGCGTATTATTATGATTAACAAAATACAATCATTACGAATAATTACGTACATATTCTCGTGCAATCGTGGAATGTTACTTAAATAAACACATTACTATTGAAGCTAAATTAATTAACCTAAATTCGTGACATTCGACCCGATCCCTCGTAATCGGCCATGCACCCCTCCTAATCCACCATCCCTAATAAACGACCATCCCTCGTAAGCGACCACCCTTCTTATCGGCCACCCCTCATAATCGGCCACCCCTCGTAATCGGCCATCCCTCGTAAACGACCATCCCTCGTAATCGACCACCCCTCCTAATCCACCATCCCTAATAAACGACCATTCCTCGTAAGCGACCACCCTTCTTATCGGCCACCCCTCATAATCGGCCACCCCTCGTAATCGACCATCCCTCGTAAACGACCATCCCTCGTAATCGGCCATCCCTCGTAAACGACCATCCCTCGTAATCGACCACCCCTCGTAAACGACCATCCCTCATAATCGACCATCCCTCGTAAACGACCATCCCTCGTAATCGGCCATCCCTCGTAAACGACCATCCCTCGTAATCGGCCACCCCTCGTAAACGACCATCCCTCATAATCGACCATCCCTCGTAAACGACCATCCCTCCTAATCGACCACCACTCGTAAACGACCATCCCTCGTAATCGACCATCCCTCGTAAACGACCAGCCGGCTCATAAGCGACCACCCTTCGTAAGCGACCACCCCTCCTAATCGACCGCGGTCATCTTTCTTACAATATACACTAGATACAGTGAAACCTGTATTAATCGGACACCCTATTTAGTCAGAAGGAGGCGCACGCCCCCCCCGCCCCCCCCTTTTGGAAATTCGAATTAAAAAAATTACATAAAATTTGGCTGAAACCAATGTCCAACCTGAACGCGCGCCCCCTTTGCAAAATCTCTGGAACCCCCCCCCCCCCCCCCCCCCCCCTGTCAGTACTGATCAGACGATTGACGTCACACTAAATGAACCTGTTTCAATAAGACACTACATCAAGGCCAAAAGGATGTCTACATGGGAAATGACGTGGTAACGCTCGCGATTTATACGTACTGAATATACGTAATTCCCATTTAGAAATTAAAGAACTGTAGGATAGGATTGTTTTTAAAACTTTTGTGCAACAATTTCACGCATGTATGATATACTAAAGAACATGAGCGTGAATGTAAATATCTATTATTGTATACTGATATATTTCTGATTGTAAATTAAAATGCATCGAGAGTTTTAGGATGTGAGTATATAAATTATCATTATTGATAACCGGGGGTTCGAAGAAGCGAGGTCCAAACCCAAGGTGTTCAAATCGAAGGGATATACCGATTTCTGGTCGAGATAGCGGGGGTTCGAAGTAGCGAGGTCCAAACCCAAGGTGTTCAAATCGAAGGGATATACCGATTTCTGGTCGAGATAGCGGGGGTTCGCGAAGTAACGAGATCCAAACCAAGGGATATACATTTCCGGTTGAGATAGCGGGGGTTCGATGTAGCGAGGTCCAAACCAAGGGATATACATTTCCGGTTGAGATAGCGGGGGTTCGAAGTAGCGAGGTCCAAACCAAGGGATATACATTTCCAGTCGAGATAGCGGGGGTTCGATGTAGCGAGGTCCAAACCAAGGGATATACATTTCCGGTTGAGATAGCGGGGGTTCGATGTAGCGAGGTCCAAACCAAGGGACTACATTTCCGGTCGAGATAGCGGGGGTTCGATGTAGCGAGGTCCAAACCAAGGGACTACATTTCCGGTCGAGATAGCGGGGGTTCGAAGTAGCGAGGTCCAAATCCAAAAGATATGCATAATCATTGAGTGGTTGTTCGCATGGTAAGCGTTGATATTGCATCTCAAGAGTCAGCATAGCAAAGTCTCAAGCGTTATATATAGGAGAAAATGACTCAGCAAATATTGGAAAGACTTGATTAATATTGGTCAGCTGGAACATTTTACACATGCAATGACGTCACGGTTGTTATATTTGGAATCAGAACCCGAGGGGTGCCTAATCAGAATATACACAAATTTCAATAAAGCTAAAATAAAAAATAAAAAAAAACTATTTTCAGAAATTTGTGTTATTTTAAAGATTTTTGGAATTGTGTTTCGTGACTATTAAGTCTTAAATCAAATTGAAAATTGACATTTCTCAAGTGTATTCATTCAGTTCTCACAGTCACGGGTGAACGGTTATTTACGAAGTACGTACATGTTATTTCACGATAACAAGTATTATGCACATTATTTCAATGTGATTGGCATTTACTTTCCATTTTAGACTCATTTTCAAAGATTTTTTTTAAATAATTAAGGTAACTATTTCAGTATAATTATTACTCTGTTCATACGCCGTTTGGCAGCCGATTAATATCGAGTAGTCTATGCGGCTGTTTATTTCAAACATTTCAACTATATTTCTGAATATTTATTTTTATTACATTTAGTTTTTAACTTTTGTATTATTGACTAGATTATGAAGTTTGAATGATGGATATATAAACTTGTTTAAAATATGCGCTTTCGTGACATATTCCTGGGTTAATTGTTTCCAACGTCAATCATAATACAATGCAACGAATATTATTACACAAATACTCCATGCACTAATATCATAACATTCAAAACTCCGAGGTATTGAAACAACAACTACTGTCATCATCCAAGAAAAAAGTTACATTTTAAGACGGTAAGATTGTGCTTGTTTTTATTTCATTAGGGGCGACTAAGACGGATATATTTAACACATCTTATCTTCGCATCTTCGTTTATTATCTTTGGACCTAAAAATGTACAAATAAATTAGATAACAGAAATACATCACCTTTTATAGTGATGGTACAGAGAAGGCACTTTTTTAAAACTAGCAGCAAAATTCGCCTCACCAAACTGATAGTTTTATGTCAGTACAAATTAAAATGCCAAGTTTATGTAGCTTTGACAGTTTGAGATATTTAGAACATCTTTGAACCTAAAAATTTACAAGTAAATTAAGATAAGAGAATTTAATCACCTGCTAGTGATGGTACAGAGAAGGCACCACGCTTTAACTAGCAGCAAAATTCGCCTCACCAAATAGTTTTCTGTCAGTACAAAATGAAATTCAAATGTGAAGTTTATGTAGTTTCAGTTGACATTTGATAGTCATGCGCAGTTTTTATCGCTGATGTTTTCAGTGAGTTTCAGAATTCTAAAACCGCAATCAATCGACTTGTCTTCGACGAAAGTTGCAAAAATAAATTATTAACTGGATTTTCTTTCCATACAGTATGTGGTTCTAATTGTGAACACTTTTTGCACTTGATGATATTTCTCGTCAACATATGGTACGATTATCCTGAACCTTTGCTATAAATTAGCTCTACACTTCAGCTAACATGTGATTAAGTTTCGTTGTATTCATTATTGAACTTTTCTAAATATATTTTATTATATCATGTCCGTTGGTGGTTCTAATGGTGAACAGTTGTTTGTAATTGTGAACACTTTTGGCTTGCTTTTTAATGGCTTAATATTGTGTATTGTTATCGATTTCAAGCCTTGCAATTCGATGTACAAGTTCCAAGTTGTCTTAAAACAATATTTATGTTCGTGTTATTTCGATACGAATGATAGAAAAATGTTAAAACGAAGTGAAGTCAGACAGCAACGCTAAATTGCTGAGGTGTTCGCATGTTCATTGATGCATGCCGTTCATCACGCTCATGCAATTGCTAACAACGCAATAGCGCAAATTTGTATCACAAACGCGGACTTCTTATACATATTTCCTTCTCAATATTTGCTATTGTACCAGTGCAGGTTCATTAGCGGCAATTTTACTCTATATCTCAAGAACTACATATGTTATGAAATGACAAGTTATGCGTGAGCATATGCGTGTTTACAATTAGATGCACATCGCAAAAACACGCACAATTTTTCATTCCGATGCTGCTCGTTCATTTTCAACACTTTTCTAAATATTGTTTTGTAAGGAAAAGTGTTATTATTTACCTTTTAGCTCATATAAAAACAAACTCCAAACTTTGTGTTTTTAGAAAGAAAATGCGAACTTTCCCCACTGAGAATCTTATAAAGGCGCGCTTAAAATTCGAATTTGTAAACAACAGTCGTCAGCTTACCTTGAATTAAAGTTGAAATTTTGCGCGGAATAAATGTCAGGAAGCCCAAAATAACATTGAATGATTGAAAATAAATCAATATTTGCTCGGGTGAAATATTTTTTGTTGATGTTAAGCTTACGATATAAAAACGGCACTTTTACTGAAAAGTGTTCACAATTAGAACTGTTCACAATTAGAACCACATACTGTAGTTCGTTTTATTAAGACATTTTCAGTCTAAATTATTTGGCAAATATTGTTCCTTTCAAGTATCTGAGAACTTGAAGCACTAATCATTCAATGTTCGAGAAACTACCGATTATTAACAATGCAATTAGCCATTACCAAAACGAGCAGGGGACTGGTACCAAGTCCGTAATACTAATTCAATTTGAAACTAGAAAAAATGGGCATCATTTTCTGAGAGAGCAGATCAAACTTAGCTAGTCTGGAAAGTTTGGTGAACTTCGGCTTAATATTGACGATGCTAGAGGGCATCAAAGATTACTATTTTCCCATACAAACTCTGTAAATTTTTGACGCTGTCCATCCAAACCATACATTCACTGTAAAATTTTGGCTGGACAACACAATTTCAAAAGTTTATAATTCCGACAGAATTCGCTCAAATCATATCAAACTTTGCACAGTTGTTAATTCCAACATGCTCTTTCATGTCATGAACTTAATTTCGTAATTATATTAATTCTAATAAACTCATTCCCAGTCCCCTGCTCGATTTGGTAGTGGCTAATTGTAAATGAATTTGTTCTTTATGGAATAGAATGCAATTTCTACAGAATTAACAGACACGAATTCGAAAAGGGCCGACAAATATGGCAAACAAAAGACCAGCGCGGCTATAATCGAGCCAGCTGATACGTTTTTTTAAACAAATTAAACTCAGATCCAACAACAAGCCTTCCCATGGCTTAGGTCTTCCAGTCGTTTCTATCAAGAATCTCTTGTATAAATAGATTATGTACTACTTATACACGGTTTTAGCCATTTTGCCTACAACCATCGCATACAACTAGCTTACAACATCATGACTTCGTAAGTAAGTGGTAGGGTTGATTTAGACGACACAACTCGTGTTGTAAACATGGTGAGCAAGCTATATGCATGCGATGGTTGTAGGCAAAACGGTTGTACCGTGTAAAACCGGCCTTTAGAATCCGGCTTCACAGAAACAATGTTCAACGCCGGAGCCGAAACAAGAAATAGCGGCAATGAAAAACAATCATGAGTAATATTCATGAACACTCATGGCCAGCTGTCGTGCAGAACTATTCAACCGCTTTCCAACAGAACTGTGTGAACGAAAAACGAGCGTTTTAGATTTGAAATCACATTCAAGACACCAAAACTTAGTTTTTTACTAGTGACGCACGCAAGCAATGTGTTTTTTACTAGTGACGCACGCACACGAGGCCTTATTATTCGACTGATTTAGCAACAGGACGCTGACGTCCAGGAAGTTGAAGTTCGAATAAAGTGTTTTGTTGTCTATTGTTTTCATAATTGTTTCATATTCCGTGTTTTCACTAAATTTGCGCCCTCTTTGATGAATGACGTCGTCATTTTGTGGTCCGGTTGACTGAAAACAACTATCTGCACAAATAACGAACTGACGTTCTCTTTGCGTCGTCAAACATATTAGGCATTTCACGTTGTAGTTTAGCACAGAACGCCTGAAGTTAAGGCCCCGTCCACACTACTCCGTTTTTCGTTTGAAAACGCATACTTTTTTATGCGTTTTTACCGAGCGTCCACACTAAACCGATCGAAAACGGAGATGTTTATCTATGAAAACGGAGGTTTTCGAAAATGCTTTCCAAAGCGGAGACTTTCGAAAACGCAGGTCTATCGTTTTAGTGTGGACGGCAAAAACGGAGCTTTTCAGAAACGCTTACGTCACAACCGAAGCTTTTTAGTTCACTATACGTCACAACTCAGCTGATAGTATCGCTGGCGCTACTGGAGCATGCGTATTGAACAGAAAAAACGTCCGAGCAGAGCCTGATGAGGAAAACGCATCTTTGGATCATCGTTTTCATCCCCTAGTGTGGACGGTCGAAAACGATGTGAAAACGCTAGTGTGGACGCAGAGCTTTTTATTCGTTTTCGGTCAAACGAAAACGGAGGTTTTCAAAAACGGATTAGTGTGGACGTGGCCTAAGACCAAATCGAGCTCATTTCATACATTCCAACAAGAAGTTATTGGATGTTGTAATTTAATAGCGCTATTGTTTCTCTGACGTTGTCCTCGATGTGTCTTGCGAGGGGGAGAGGACTATGTGGAGACCTCTTTTAAGCGTCCACCCTTTATTAAACGACCACTCATTAAAGTTAAGCCATTGAATTCCCCAATGATGGCCGTTAAATGCAGGTTCGATCGGGTTATTTCTTTTGTTTGGGAACAAAACATATTACTGAATCGAAATATTAAATACTGAAAGGACAGATAACGTTAAACGCTGTATATAAAAAAAAAACAGAACAGAACAGACAGCAGTTCAGGAATTAAAACGTTCAAATGAGAAGCGGGAGGAGATGACTAATAGTTTTATGGGGGGGAGAGGGTTAGTTGTGATATTGGCAAAGAAGAATATTAAGCCAAACCATTGCATTGGAAAGATAGTCTCGTACCCAGAGCACTCCCCAGTTGTCTCAAATTTCCAGAAGCATCAGGCTCAGACAGACAGACAGAGTGAAATCAGATTTCCATAAGACGATGTCATGATAATGATGAACGAGGTTCATGATGATATGGTTATGATGATGGTGCCAATGCAATGATGATGCCAATAATGATGATGATGGTAATGATAATGATGCCAATAATGATGATGATAATGATCAATAGATGAAAAAGATAAAGATGTTTCCAATGCATTGTGATGATGGCAATGATTATTATGATCATTATTAATGATGGTGATGATGGTAATGATAATGATGCCAATGCATGATGATGATCATCATCATGCATGATCAATCAGATGAAAACGATAAAGATGTTTCCAATGCAATATTGTGATGATGGCAATGATGTTGATGATGGTAATGATAATGATGCCAATGCATGATGATGATCATCATCATGCATGATCAATCAGATGAAAACGATAAAGATGTTTCCAATGCAATATTGTGATGATGGCAATGATGGTGATGATGGTAATGATAATGATGCCAATGCATGATGATGATCATCATCATGCATGATCAATCAGATGAAAACGATAAAGATGTTTCCAATGCAATATTGTGATGATGGCAATGATGTTGATGATGGTAATGATAATGATGCCAATGCATGATGATGATCATCATCATGCATGATCAATCAGATGAAAACGATAAAGATGTTTCCAATGCAATATTGTGATGATGGCAATGATGTTGATGATGGTAATGATAATGATGCCAATGCATGATGATGATGCATGATCAATAGATGAAAAGGATAAAGATGTTTCCAATGCATTATTATGATGATTCCAATGCATGATGATGATGATGCATGATCAATAGATGAAAAGGATAAAGATGTTTCCAATGCATTATTATGATAATGATTCCAATGCATGATGATGATGATGCATGATCAATAGATAAAAACGATAAAGATGTTGCCAAAGCATTATTGTGATGATGGCAATGATATACATCATGATGCATATGATGAAATGGTACATGATGATGGTACATGATGATGATGATGGTACATGATGATGATGATGGTACATGATGCTGATGATGATGGTACATGGTGATGATGATGGTACATGATGGTACATGATGATGATGATGATAATGATGATACATGTTTGATGATGATGGTACATGATGATGATGATGATGGTACATCGGGAATGGTACATGATGATGATGATGTTTTACATGATGATGATGATTGTACATGATGATAGATGATGGTACATGAGATGACCATGGTACATGATGATGATGATGGTACATGATGATGATGATGGTATGATGATGATGATGGTACATGATGATGATGATGGTACATGATGATGATGATGGTACATGATGATGATGATGGTACATATGATGATGGTACATGATGATGATGCACGTTCATATAGCAGCTTGCCATTTATACCATAAGACCTTCTTGATGTCAGACATCTGATGATGCCACCACCGCATAGCAACACAACTGAAAATAGAGCGTTATTAAAACTGAGCCAGAACCTGAACATCCCGAAATTACGCCCGAAGTGATGCACCAGCGGCAGCTTTTTGCATGCTCATGCTCATGCATTTACGGCCTCCTGCTTGATGCTCTGCTTTTGTCTTCTGATTGTATGGTGGTCAGTGTACTCATGGTTCTGCATGATGCCAATCAAAGTAAGTAGAGTCATTTTCGTATGAGTGGGAAAGTTACGGTACCGTGCCGTATTGAAAGAGTTTGATTGGATGATATGCATTTGCATGCTTTTTGATTGATTCAGAAAGAAAGCCATTTGAGTGCCACGTACCATGCCGTATTGAAAGAGTTTGATTGGATGATATGCATTTGCACGCTTTTTGATTGGTTCAGAAAGGAAGCCATTTGAGTGTCACGGTACCATGCCGTATTGAAAGAGTTTGATTGGATGATATGCATTTGCACGCTTTACATGATTGTTCAGAAAGGAAGCCATTTGAGTGTCACGGTACCGTGCCGTATTGAAAGAGTTTGATTGGATGATATGCATCTGCTCGCATTTTGATTGGTTCAGAAAGAAAGCCATTTGAGTGTCACGGTGCTGTGCCGTATTGAAAGAGTTTGATTGGATGATATGCATTTGCACGCTTTTTGATTGATTCAGAAAGAAAGCCATTTGAGTGTCATGATACCGTAGGTTTCCCACTCATACGAAAACGACTCTCTATATATATACCATCGATCATCTCGTACTGCAATGCATTGGACGGCAGTTTTTCTCAATCTCTGTGCAATGCTTTGTCTATTATACAGTCATTGATGGTACAAAAAGGTTGTCCAGATGAAAAGACTACAATACTCCAATAAAGTCACGTGATTCATGTATTCAACTTCCTCGCGTGGAATTTCAATTTGAGATCGGCACGGCATAAATGTGAGAACTGAATGTAATGGCACTGGTATCAACTCGCAGTTCCACGCGAGGAAATTGAATACAGTGACTTTATTGTAGTATTGTAGTCTTTTCATCTGGACAACCATTTGGAGAATGACTGTATAAGCCATCGCATACCACTGTGTGACCAAAATTTAAAAAAAACACTGTCACCATCCCCCCAATATTCATTTAGATTTAGATGATATTACCACCCCCATCCCCGTCCGTCTAGTTTGACCACACAACTTATAACTTAATCTATAGGGTTAGGAAGATGGCGAAAAACATGGGTGGAAATGGGAACTTCAAAGTGGGCAAAGCCTACGACAATGGTAAGTCACTGTTAAGGCTGATTTAGACGGCACGACTTTTGCCTACAACTGTCGCACACAACTTGCTTACAACTTGACCTACGTACCATTTACACAGCTACAACTTTTAGCTCACGACACTACAAAATCGTGTACAACTTGTTCGGTTTGGATTTTGCCGCGCGAACATCTCTTTAAATAATCTTTGTGGCGGCATCGGTACAACACTTTCTCCTCGCTCCACAAGGTTACAAGTTTTTCGATGTCTTCCTCTAACCATTCTTGTTTCACTTTCTTGAAAACCGGAGCTCTTTTTTACATTGTCCGCCTTTTTTAAAGTCAAATACCTTCCCCGCGCTACCCCCCTTCTGCAAAATTGTTTCAAGATACGCCATTTTACGCCATATTTTTACCTTATTTGGCTACGACTGTCGCAGGGTTTTGAAACATGATTCAAAATCCCTACAACTTTTTTCGTGTTGTGTGCGATAGTCGTGAGCAAGTCGTAGGCTGATTTACACGAAACGATTCGTGCCGTAAGTAAGCGCGAGCAAGTTGTGTGCGACAGACGTAGGCAAAAGTCGTGCCGTCTAAATCACCATTTAAATCAACAACTACATCCTCTATATATATCTTATTTCAGTCAAAAATATTGAAGACAAAAATCGTAGATTTGATGTACAAGTAACATCAATGAAAAACGAAATGGCCTTGGAAATGGCATGCAGTCCACACACGACTCTCAATGCTACCCGATCGCTTCCATGCATTTTGGCGCGAATAATCAAATTTGCGCGCAGTTTGCTAGGAATGCTGACAGTGCTTCACCACTGAAATAGTCTTCATTGATTTTCCAAACCATTTTTGGTTTCTTTTCAGGATACGTTGCTACCTAAAGCAAGACAAGGGACACAAATACAATATTAATAGCAATACACAACAAAACATTCAACAATTGTTGTGTCCAATAATTACATCAAAGCTGTTAACAGTAACTGCACCATAAGATTTCTCATGTAACATACAGTCAAACCATTGAGGGAATCGATAAGGAGCCACACCACAGGCAGCCCAGCCATTTCTTCTAAGGATATTGTTCAAAATAAATGGTCTAAAAACAAATAATAAAAAGATATCCGCGGGTCGTTTTCGATGGGCTTCCTGTGGTTACCTGGGTTCCCCAATGAGCTTGTGTCACCTGTCACGTGACTTTTTAAATTTTCACTGAAGACAAACGAAAATACCATAACTGGAAAGAGCATACTAAAGTTAGTAAAAGTGGAAAATTTGAAGGGAAGTAAGTAAATAGGGCAAGAGTTACAGGCATTCAAACTTTGCCTTTTTTGTATGGAAATCGGCGAAAAACCCATACAAATCCTTGTCAAAGCGGGAAATTTTGAAAGCCTTTAACTTTTGTCTTATTTGCTTGATTCCTTTGAAAATTTCAACTTTTTCTAATTTTAGTATGCTCTTTCAAGTTATGATATTTTCGTTTGCCTTCGGTGAAAATTTAAAAAGTCACGTGACAGGTGACACAAGCCCATTGCTGGTTTGCAATACACGTCATGGCGGCCATCTTGGTTGAACTTCAACAAAAGATTGCTCACTAGTGTCTATTGTTTGTTCAACCAACATGGCCGCCGTGTCTTTATCTCTTGATTCTCAAGGGATTGATTGCAAACCAAGAATAGAGGTCAGACTTTGTGTAATATCATATTAGTTTCATTACAATAATAATGCTCTTTAAAATTATATAATCATTGATGAAATACCTATATTTTCTTCCGTTCAAAAACTGAAATCTTGGCACATGTGAAGAAGATAACATGTTATTTTCACATGTGAAGATATTGTTACCTAATAAAACTGTTATTTTAAAACAAACAGTTGTTTCATTTGGTTGCACGAAACGTGAATAGCACTATCCACCAGAGAAGTCCTATCCAATGGATAAAATGTGTTGAATAACTGCTGCATCATTTTATCTGTTGTTTAGGACTTATCCAGTGGATAGCGGTAATCAAATTTCATGCAACCGGGGCCCATGGGCGTGGTGCACCCATGCAATATCCTCTATATGTATTCTGCAGTTAACCATATTTAACATGTATAAGCAGTTCTGAAGTACTTCACTATTTTTTGAAGAAATACTCTGAGACACAAGACTTTTTAAGACTTTAAAAAGCATCTACATCTAGTTCTTGACATGTGAAGGGCTCTCTACAAGAATGGAGTGACTTGTAATCAAAACCCAAATTCTCCTTTGAAATTCAAAGAATCTTGAGGAGAATTTGGGTTTTGATCACAAGTCACTTACTCTGTTCTTGCAGGGAGCCCTTCATATGTATCAATGTATTCCCATGTCAGATGAGATCTCTGAAATGAAATCCTAACAAAATGGGAATTTCCTTTGCATTCATATTTTATTCCTTTATTTTTGTAATATTTCTAACAAGTGCTATACGTTATACACTTATATGCTTATTGTATCAAGTGTCATTGAATTAAACACTTATATAAAATAACTGTTTATACAAAATTATTCTATCTCTAAATCTTCATTATGGGTACCCTGTGGTAAGACTTACCACAGGTAGCCCAACATTCATGGGCTACATCATATTAACTATGGCTACATGTACCTGAATTGCCCTGACAATCCTGCATAGCAATCCTATGGGAGAATACGGGGAAAGACATGGAAGAATGGGAGGAAACTCAGGTTAAAATAGAGATAGATCTGTTATATGTAAATTATGTATTATCTAAGAAAAAAAATAGAAGTTAAATTACAGAGCAAAGCTCCCAACTATGACCACCTTTATGTATTCGCATTTTGTCTTGCCATCCTCCAATTAGCCATTCTAAAGAGATAAGATAAGACAAACAATCCTGCAAAGCTGATTGGATAATGGCCGAGACGAAAGTATGCAAATACATTATAGGTGGTCATACATTTGCGCTTCGTGCTGTAATTTATATTTTAAAATTTGTATTTATTAATATTGAGGAAGGCAAAACAATATCATTTTCTTCATGATGTTTAAATTGACTTACCATAGTTTGTCTAAGTATAAATTGTGTAAGCAGTGATCTGACAGTGAGAAACTTGGGAGATCGCTCTGTTTTGAATAATATACATTACGGGAAGTGTACAAACTAACCCCACAGGTGGACCCCCAAGGGATGGACCGTGCTACATTCACTAGGTGTCCACATATGAGATGTCTGGGTGTCTATTAGAGGGAATTCAACTACAGTACAACATGACACGTAATCTAAAGTCAATGGTTAAAGGAAATCTATAACACTGTAAAAAGAGTACTTTACTGACGTTTCGAACCTTAACCCTTCATTGGAGAAAGAGGGAGTATAAAGGATTAGCGAGGGTTAATATATGAATTAGGAAAATGACAATCCTTTACACTTCCTCTTACTCCGACGAAGGGCTAAGGCTCAAAACGTCATTATACACTGACACAGCCCATACTAGTGTACTTGCTAGTTTCCATGTAAGTTAGTACTCTTTTTCACGGTGTTATAGATTTCCTTTAACCATTGAATTTATCATCATACATCGATGCAGCCCATGCTAGTGTACTTGCTAGTTCCATTTTTGTAATCTAGGATTTACATATAATTACCAGTCTGTTGTAATCTGGCTGCCTCTTGCCTAACTATGCATGTCTCCAAACAGATAGTCTACATTATCCAGCATCAAACATGTGAAGGTATTAATCTGTGCCATGGCATCAAAAGATGCTGCTTGATTCTTTTCCCAGATGAGGTTAGGACCAAATACAATGGCTAGATTACAGGCTGTCATTTTGTTGATAGGATGAGCTTGAACCTAGAGCAGAAACAAATAATAATTGAAGGGCAAGGACAGTGTAAGTGACTTGTGATCAAAATCCAAATTCTCCTCTAGAATTCAAGGAATCTATAGGAGAATTTAAGATATGATCAGTGATCACTTGCACAGACCCCTCCAATAATTTAATATATAACAGAGATCTTTGCATTTAGTTATTTATATATGCATGACATGTCCGAGCCCATGTGTTACATAATTGAAGGGCAAGGACAGTGTAATTGACTTATTGATCAAAATCCAAATTCTCCTCATAACATGTCAAAGTAATGTGGATCCACGAGGTGACAGCCGAGTGGATCCGCATCACTTTGCACAGACCCCTCCAATAATCGTCAATATATATAACAGAGATCTTTGCATTTAGTTATTTATATATGCATGACATGTCCGAGCCCATGTGTTACATGCACAGCGTTTTTGTATATTTACTTATTGACAATAAATTTCATCATAACATTGTCAAAGTAGTGTGGATCCACGAGGTGACAGCCGAGTGGATCCGCATACAACTTTGACAATGTCATGACGAAATTTATTGTCAATAAGAGGACAGACTGCATGAAAAAAGTTTTCTGTCAATTTTTTTTTTACAATAACAAAAATTATTCATAACATGATTTACACACGCGCTCTTGATTTTCTCTTACGAATTTCTTGACTATTTCGTGCAGTTCGTAGTCATTTAGTGTTGAAAAGCGAACGCTATCATTTACTTTCTGTTGGGACGCTTCAACTTCCTCCAGAGACAATGGATACTTTTTTCATGTGAAATTTCCTCAAGAAATTCAACTTGGAACGAAGGAAAATACGCGTCCATTGCTGAAATTTTTCTCCATCGATCTTCAGCTTTGCGTTGCGCCCTTTTTGTATTTATCTGTCTGTCCTCTTATTGATGATGAAAATTAACCAATCAGCGCGCGAGAAATTTGGAAGTTATTGTAAAATTGTGTATTTAAATCAAAAATCAAAACACCCATGCAAGGCATCATGGGCTTGGACATGTGGATATGATTAATGCCTCCACCCAAAAGTGATCCACATTAACTTAGAGGGGAAGGGGGCACTGACCCTACCCCTTCCCCCATGGGTGAGCACTCTGTTTGAAAGGTGTTCAATTAGATCAAGAGTAGTATAGTCTGTGGTGTAAGGAGTAGGAAGAGTAGGACAGTGTATGGGAGTCTGACCCAACCCCTCCTACCCCCAGGCTTGTCCCCCTTCTCCCCATGCTTGTTATCTTGCTCATCGTGATGTTGATGTTGCTTCCTACCTCATTGAGGAACAGCATGATATATTTAAGGAGTTCAAAGTTTTGTCTGGGAAGTTGATGATGAAGAATTCTCCAGGACTGCATCAGCTTTTCATCTCTATTTGACATTGCTGGAAAGAAAGGGAAGAATCATTTATGTACATTAACCATCATCATCATCATCCTCGTCATCATCATCCTCATCAATCATAATATTTATTATGATAATATGTATTTGGAACATAATAATAATAATAATTAATTTATATACATTATGATAATAATCATCATCATCATCCTCGTCATCATCATCAATCATAATAATATTATGATAATATGTATTTGGAACATAATAATAATAAATTTATATACATTACGGTAATCATCATCATCATCATCCTCGTCATCATCATCATAATAATAATTATAATAATATTAAAGTATTTGGAGCATAATAATTAATTAATTATTATTATTAAACATTTGAATTAGAATTTCATATGAAACCGCCCGTAAAAATCGATTTGCTTAAAAAATTCTAACTTTCTAAATTTTCGTAACATCGATCTCATGGCCAGTTATTAGTGACAACTATTATAACTCTTCATATTTTAACCTCAAGAGTATGACGTACAGTCGATTTCAGAGGCATGGTCACGGTACAATTTGTTTGCCAGTAAAATCACAAATGCGTGTTTCTGACGCAATTTTACACCCTCGAAAATGACCGACATTTGACTTGGAACACACGGCTTCCAAAATACATCCTTGCGAAACAAAACGCCACTTTCTCAGCAAATCATATCTCATCGTGATGTTGATTTTGCTCTGTTTACCTCATTACCGAACAATAGCTTAGGATACTTTCGCTTTAAGGTCTTTTCAATTCCTTTTGCACGCCTCTTTTCTTTGATGATCCGGGAATTATCCAGGACTGCGAGCCACTTTTCATACAGGCAAAATATTGCATTTGACATTCTTTACAAGTCCAAAGTATCACAAAAATCCTTTGTGTACATGGAACCATCATCATCAAATCCTCGTCAGAGATCATTTCACTTTGATCATAATATTCATTATGAAATATGTCAACGAGCTAATCTCGAATAACCCTTTTTATATACAGTATGATAATATCATTCGTATCTTATCCTGAGTTCTTCCAGGAGAACGGTCTCTACCACACCATATCAATAATGATGCTGTCCTGGGGGCTTCTGTGGTGAATAATGGCTATAAACACTCTATAAATGCAAAATTGGCCTTTTCGAGTAGTGTGATTACTACTAGCCCCTACGAACTCCCGAAGAAATTTAGCATACATTACCCCCCCCCCATCAGGCATTCAACTGTCAAGATTTCCATGGGAAACCCCTCAATATAATCGAAATTTCAAAATGACGTGATTAAGGTCCAGAAAATCGCTAAAAAAACTTAAAAATCTCTTATGTCAAAAATTTTAAATAATAATAATAATAACCATTTTATGCGCTTTTAATAATTTTGTAAAAGTATTGAGGTTTTTAAATGCATCCAATAATTAAAATATTATTATTATTATTATTATTATTATTTTTATTATTATCTTTATTACACAATTTCGAAATTGTAATTCCCATACAGTATGACTCCTCGTAGAGTCATTTCAGAGTTATGGTCACGGTACAGAATCGAAGACAATTATTCAACCAATCACAGTGCACAAAATCATTGCTCAACCAATCAGAATGCTTGGACATGGCACAGTCAACACACGGCACAAACCATAACTACTTCCCACTCAAACGACTCTATTACAATGATCTAATACATATATGTATGCCTGACCTCATATTGCATGTAATACATGCATTTACTGGTCTTTCTTTTTTTTTTTTCTTTTCTTTTTTTTTTTTTTTTTTTTATTTTTTATATTTTTTTTTATTTTTTTATTATTTTTTTAATTTTTATTTTTTTTTTTTTTTTTTTTTTTATTTTTTTACTGGTCTTTCTAATCATTACCTGTCACAGAAGGAATGATATCACACAATTCAAATGTGAGCAATGGTTCTGGCATCTCCCTCAAGAACTTCTTTATGATGGCTGCAGCACAGTGAAGATCACCCAATTCATTGTAATCAATTGTCTTGCCAAGGTTAAACATTTCAGCAACCCTTTTTACAAGAGCACTATTAGCTGACCTTCTGAATATCCCTTCTACTTCAAGGCCTTCAATCAATCAATCAAACATCGATTAGAACTGATAGTGGAAGGTTTGAACACAGGAATGTAGTCAGAATATAGAATGTACACAATGTAGTAAGAAGTGAGTGTGAGATACCAAAAAGTACTGAGAACTGAAATACATACTGCCCCCCCCCCCCTTAATTTTTGGGTTACATGTATCTATGGCCCTGCAACAATACCATATACACCTATTTCAAAAAATGTTGACAACGGGCGATCTGAAATGGATGATCTGAGATGAAATTAATTTTTATATTATTATTGTATACCATTGTAATGCGCATTTGAAAATTTTTACGATTGATATTTGCGCAATATAAATGAACAAATTATTATTATTATTATTATTAAGACAAATTATGGGAAACTGAGAGTCTTTCGTTACAGTAGTAACATGCGAAATTCATTCATTTGCCTAAAGTATGGAATCACGATTGGCCGGTTCGAATGAGTCTGGCAGAGGTTAGCGTGAATTTTCAGAATTTTCAAAAGTTTCAGATCATCCAATTTCAGATTGACCATTGTCAACGTTTCTTGAAATAGGTATACAGTATACAATCAATGGATATAGAGGCATTGTCTGGGAAATAAGACTATAGTTGATGTGTCATCTTTAGAGAAGTAACAACCAAAGATATCATCTGCTGTCAAAGTGTCAGTCTGACTACATGTACACCCAAACTCTCACCCAGACGATGTCTCTATATGCATTGATTGTATAATATTGTATAATTTATATTGTGTTGTATATTTATTATTGTCATGTGTGAACAATCTCTCTAATCCACTAATGATGGTGGTGTTGTTGGTGACAGCGACGAAATGATGATGATGATGATGATATTGGCGTTGAAAATGATGATGATGAAAGGTGTTGATGATGAATTTAAGTGTGTTGTCATTGTTGAATTTAAAGTGCCTATGAAACGAAAAAACAGACCCCGTTTTTATTTGCTACTACGAAAGTTTACTATTTGCTTGTTTACATGGCGTTAATAAAAAGTGAATTGAGCTACGGGAACATTTTTTATTTCGTGCACGAAGTTGGGCATTTTGGGTTTCAAAGTGCGACAATTCCCGCTCGGTCAAACTATAGAAATGTGACGTCAAGAGTTGTGCAAACAAAGGCATGCACAACCTCTTGACGTCACCGAGCCATTGTCAAGGGCCCAGTTTCTTGTCGCACATTTTGGTTGAAAATGATAATTTTCGAACCGCGAAAAGAAAATGTTCGCATGCTCAAAGTCGACATTTAAATACAGCAAATGTTCAGAGAAAGACCAAACAACAATAATGTACAATAAAACGAGGATCGACATTTTCGTTTCATAGGCACTTTAAGTGACGGTGATGATAATGGTGATGGTTTTGATCATGATGGTGATGATGTTAATGATAATGATACTCATGATGAAGACAATTATAATGTACAAATTAAACTATACATCCTAGAGTACAAACCATATGTCCACATTCGTGAAATAGTACTATGTAATAGTACTAAATAGTGTTATCTCCATTGTTTTCTATTGTTTCATCAGTGCTATTTAGTACTAATTAGTTACCGGTAGTACTGTTTCACGGACATATGGTTTGCACTCTAGTAACATACATTATAAATAAATTATCACATCACTATCATAGGCTGTGTAATGTGTGTAAAAAAATAGATATGTTCTGACATTCAGCATTAGCTACATACACTGTACACAGTCTCCTAACAGCAAACCTTAAAGTGCTAATTTTGTCGCCTTGAAGACTTACCATATTCTCTTAGAAAAGTCACAGAATTAAAAATACATATTGGAATCAGTTCATCATCATTGTGTTCTCTTATCCTTGAAACAGAAGCAAACAAAATATGTTAGCAGAGGTCATTGACACCTTGGTCGGCCCACTTGGTTAAAAGACTCTTGAGTATTAGTTCCGATCAGACCTACCGATACAAAAATAAAATATAAATATAAAAAATAAAAATAATTGAAAATATAAAAAATAAAAATAATTAAAAATATAAAATATATAAATAATTGAAAATATAAATAATTGAAAATATAAAAAATATAAATAATTGAAAATATAAAAAAATATAAATAATTGAAAATATAAAAAATAAAATTAATTAAAAATATATAAATAAGAAGGTGCTGCCTTTGTTTCGATCAGCAAATGGTTAGACCTTCGTATGGCTTGGATGACCACGTAAAATGGTGGTCCACACAACATACTACTCAGTAACCTGAACTGAGGGACATTTTAATAAAAGAACCACTGACCAGCTTCTCACTACAAGTTGCTAAATATTACATCTGAAAACATAGACTGTGAACAGTCCCCCTTTTCCCTCAGTCAAACGAGAGAAAAAGAAATTGAGTCTGGAGGGAAAAGGGGGACTGTTCACAGTCTACTGAAAACACACAGAGTTGTATAATGTACACACCATGATAGAGAGACACCGAACTGTTGTGTGTTGGAGGGATCTCAGGTAAACTGGCATGGAATACTGAAGATGCTGCTGATTTGGGTTTATATCGTATCATCACTCTAGCATCATGTCTGGAAACAAATCATCAATACAAAATTAAGACTGGAAGTCTTATGTGGTGATGATATGATGTTGATAGATAATGATGATGATGGTAATGATGTAGGCTATTTATGTGATGATGATGATTGTGATGGCAACGGATGATGAACAAGGCAATAATGACAAATGGTTGATGTTTTTGATAATAATGATGAAGATGGATGGATGTGATGGATGATATTAATGATGATAATGATGACGATGGATGGATAGATGTGGTGGCGGTGTGGTGATGGATGATAATGATGATGACAATGGTGGTGATCATGAATGATCAAAATCATCACAA
This sequence comes from Actinostola sp. cb2023, assembly GCA_033675265.1. NCBI lineage: Eukaryota > Metazoa > Cnidaria > Anthozoa > Actiniaria > Actinostolidae > Actinostola > Actinostola sp. cb2023. The sequence goes on from JAUJYZ010001516.1 coordinate 600,914, forward strand.
ACAGGTGATAATACAATGAATGATGGTGATGACAGATGGTCATGTGATCACTAATGATAACAATGATGATGATCATGCTGGTGATGATGATGATTATATTGTAATTATTAGCATAATGAGGGCCAGTTGATTACACTGTGCTACCCTTGTGAAATAAAGGCTTGATGATGATGATGATGATGATGATGATGATGATGATGATGATGATGATGATGACTGATGGTCACCAATGATGCAAACTTACTCTTGGACTTCCTTTGGGATGTCCAGTTGATAATTATGATGGTGATGACAATTGACAGATGGACATGTGATCACTAATGATCACTTAATGATAACAACGATGACAATGATGATGATGATGATGACTGATGGTGACTGATGGTGACCAATGATGCAAACTTACTCTTGGACTTCCTCTGGGATGTCCAGTTGATAATTATGATGGTGATGACAATTGACAGATGGACATGTGATCACTAATGATCACTTAATGATAACAACGATGACAATGATGATGATGATGATGATGACTGATGGTGACTGATGGTGACCAATGATGCAAACTTACTCTTGGACTTCCTCTGGGATGTCCAGTTGATAATTATGATGGTGATGACAATTGACAGATGGACATGTGATCACTAATGATCACTTAATGATAACAACGATGACAATGATGATGATGATGATGATGATGATGATGATGATGATGGTGACCAACCATGCAAACTTACTCTTGGACTTCCTCTGGGATGTCCAGTTGATAATTATGATGGTGATGACAATTGACAAATGGACATGTGATCACTAATGATCTGACTTAATGATAACAATGATGACAATGATGATGATGATGATGATGATGATGATGATGACCATGCAAACTTACTCTTGGACTTCCTCTGGGATGTCCAGTTGATAATTATGATGGTGATGACAATTGACAAATGGACATGTGATCACTAATGATCTGACTTAATGATAACAATGATGACAATGATGATGATGATGATGATGATGATGATGATGATGACCATGCAAACTTACTCTTGGACTTCCTCTGGGATATCCAATTGATAATTATGATGGTGATGACAATTGACAGATGGACATGTGATCACTAATGATCTGACTTAATGATAACAATGATGACAATGATGATGATGATGATGATGATGATGATGACCATGCAAACTTACTCTTGGACTTCCTCTGGGATGTCCAGTTGGTTGAGATGAACATGTTCAGACAATTCCTGTAGACAGTTCACATATGTTATCTTCTTAGCAAACTTGTGGCTGCGTAGGGAATCAAATAATCAAAATTCAAATACATTATTCCTGTACATAAAATCTTTATTGTAAAATTGGGTTCCCTGTGGATTGCTCTTCAACACATATAATGTGATGGGTGTAAAACAAATGCAGACTCTTGTGAATCTCTATTTTTGTCAACTTCTGTCATTGTCAAGTTGGTACAGGGTGTCCCAAAAATTCGTAGCCCTAATTTGACACCAATAAAATCATGCTTGTTAATCGATTAGTTCAACAGAATTTTTATATCACAATGCTCACTCATAGTACTGTTTGCCGTAAAAATATCAGTATCCTGCGTGCGCTCCTTTATTTTTTTATGACATTTCTCACGCGACACGGCATTGAATGGGCAAGGTCTCGAAGCGTGTATAATGATACACTTCCCCATGCATAGCGCAGTCGTCGTACCATGGTTTTCGGTGCTGGATCTCTATACGCAGCTTTATCTATGATGCTCCAAAGAATCTCCACTGGATTTAAATCTGGGGAATTGGGAGGCCAATCACCTTTCTCTATAAAGTTCGGCAAATTTCTCTGGCACCAGTTTTGCGAGGCTTTGGCTGTGTGAGCTGGCGCTCCATCCTGAACAAATGTCATGTTCCTGTTTATAGCACTAAATAGCTTCCTCTCGACAGTCTGGGTCATCTGATGCAGATCGACGGTTAAGCAAAGGTTTGACTTCTACTTTAAGGATGTTATTGATGTAGTAGTCCGCCGTTAAGGTTTGCCCTTGTTGTAAGAACTTCAAAGTCATCATTGAAGCCTTGGCCGGTCATTCCGCCCCAAATGACCCACTTAGCGCTCTTTTTGACCTGATAAGCTGGGGAAACTTGACTCTCCTGAGAACCCCAAACAACATAGTTTTTCGGATTTGGGAGCTGAAAAAGATATTTAGGGCACTCGTAGGAAAACAGAAAGTCTTCCCATTCTTTTGAGGTAAGCTTCCTGTATTTATAGGCAAACTTCCGCCGAGCTTTGCGTTGCTTGTCTGTCAGGAGTGGCTTCTTTTGACGATGGAAAGGTTTCCAACCTTATTCATGTAATGCAGGATCGTCATCCTAAAAACAGATAAACCCTTGACATCTAACTGCCTCACTATTTTTCGAGTAGAGTTTCCGCATTTGTACTTCACTTTTTCGATCACTTTTCTGGCTGTTTGGCTTAGAACAGTTGGCCTTCCTGATCTTCTTTTGTCTTCAAACTCCTCTCGAACAGACCATTTCTTGACCGACCCAACACTGGCTTCTCTTGAGAATTTTTGATATTGCTTTTTCTGATTTTCCTGAGGATCTCAAAATAGCGGCTTGGACTCTCAAATAACTTAATTTTCTTGTGTTTACAGGATTCATCTTTGTAAAAAAGTAAAAACTAACTGAGAAAAACCCTCAGAAAAGTCAATGAGACATGCACGAAAATGGCGGGAAATATATGCAACGCACGCAACACAATTTGCACATTTTGGCGGGAAAATAAAAAAAATACAGTTTATGCTACTTTAAAGTGTAGAATAGATACAATATGACAGCTTATATATCTGTGTTAATTAGACAAAAAAAACGTTAATTTTGGTGTAAAACTAAATGAAATACACGTTTATAAAGTAGGGCTACGAACTTTTGGGACACCCTGTACTTTGAACAATAATAGAAAGAAAGCTTCAAGTTAACATGGCATTATTATAATAAATTTATTATATATTACAAAATGTTTGTTATAAAGTTTGTTATTAATAAAATTAAAAAATTAAAAAATTAAAAAATTAAAAAATTAAAAAAATATATTATATATATTATTACCTGATAACTTTCCTGAAAAATGCCCATACAATTTTGATAAAGTTTGAAGGATGTACAATATACATAGCTTTAACATTCTTCCTGTACCTGTGACCAGAAAAAGGACCAGCATGTTTTAGTCTACCCTGCGCGCAGAGTCTTCTGTCACCATTAGCTGTCACTAAAGATTTGTGGTTACTCAATTAAAATGGTCATTTCAAATGACCACGTATTCAGTATCCAATGGCTATTATAACATAGGTATGATATAACGCGCGCTCTGATTGGTTGGTTAGCATGTTTTAGTCTACGGGCTGCGCGCAGAGTCTTCTGTCACCATTAGCTGTCACTAAAGATTTGTGGTTACTCAATTAAAATGGTCATTTCAAATGACCACGTATTCAGTATCCAATGGCTATTATAACATAGGTATGATATAACGCGCGCTCTGATTGGTTGGTTAGCATGTTTTAGTCTACGGGCTGCGCGCAGAGTCTTCTGTCACCATTAGCTGTCACTAAAGATTTGTGGTTACTCAATTAAAATGGTCATTTCAAATGACCACGTATTCAGTATCCAATGGCTATTATAACATAGGTATGATATAACGCGCGCTCTGATTGGTTGGTTAGCATGTTTTAGTCTACGGGCTGCGCGCAGAGTCTTCTGTCACCATTAGCTGTCACTAAAGATTTGTGGTTACTCAATTAAAATGGTCATTTCAAATGACCACGTATTCAGTATCCAATGGCTATTATAACATAGGTATGATATAACGCGCGCTCTGATTGGTTGGTTAGCGTGTGTCCGTAAGCCCATGGACACACGCTCGTGCCCATGGACACACGCTCACGTCATCGGCATAGCATGCGCGCTCTGAAATCAATCGGAAAATCAAATTGTTTTATTTGAATTTGCAGTGACTATGTTATAAAAGAAATGGTCAACGCTTTAGCTGTGCGTCCATCGAGTTTATGGAGCACTTGGGAATTTGGGAGAGTACTCGTGAAGCTAGAGTTGCTCGAGGCGTGCTTCTCTCGTGCTCTCCCAAATTCCTGCGTGCTCCATAACTCGATGGACGCATGCTAAGCGTTGACCATTCCTTAATGACTCCTCATGTGTGACAACTAAGAAATTCACGTGTGAATGTTTTGAAAGGAAATGATACTCTGACAGTTTGGTGAATCATCATGGGTTAGGGGCGTATTGAAAAATAACAATGCTTGGCGGCCACACCGCAGTCAAATTCTACAGGTTAAGGATTATCTTATTTTCTATAAACTACGAGTTTACCTTTTTACTTTTTTATTTATCAAAAAAGTTATTGGAGTTTGTAGTTACATTTGGCAAACCAAAATGGTTGACTGTTTTTACATACTTCCTTATTGTTGATGCAGGAGAAAGCTCGCGCATGCGCAGACGTTTGACCACGGGTGTGCTTGGCGGCTGTGAGGCGTTCACTTCCCTTCTCTCTCCCCCAGTCTCCTCCCCTCTCCCCAATCCACCCAACCCCCAACCAGGAATGTCTGTAATGCAGGCTGTTTTACTGGGTACTTACTTTCTTTCTAGTTCTCTATAAACCTGCATAAGCCAACTGAATGATGGCTTGTTCTTTCTGCTCAGTCCATAATGAAAGTACACGATACTATAGTCACTTTCTACATACTGATCTAATGTATGTTTGATATACCTATAAAATAAGAAATAATAATATTATTATTAATAGAATTAATATAATCTCTGTGATGCCCAAAGTTGTTTTTAATACCCCTCGCCACCAGCAAGCCTATACATTTATTGTTATTGAAACCTCCCCACGACAGCCGCAAAACTTTGTCCCGAGGTGCCAGTTGAGGAGACTGTAATTTAATCAGACTTACTGTAATAATTGATGATGGTCAATTTGATGTAAGGCAGGTATTCGGCAAACGGAAAATACTATCACCAATCGACCACTTTTATCAGCCCCTGAATTAGAGAAACATGGAAAAGAAACATAATTTAGGTCAGTGTTATCTCAGTAATTATACAATAGACACATAGATTAAATTGATAGGAACTAGCGGTTCAACTAGTAGAGACTGTGACAGTGTAATAACAACCAATGAATAGTTTTCTAATTTCTACCAAGGTAACTTGTTTACTTCAGTAAACCACCAAGTGTAAACAGGCTCAAATAAACCAGTTATTATTATTATTAAACTGTCACAGCCTACAATGTAAGTGGGGCACAACTCTAAGACAGACACCCTTCTTTTTATTATAAAATGACTATTCTTTCTCTAAGGCAGACACAATGAAGAGTAGTCACAAAAGTGCTTGGTATGGCTCGAATCAATTGATAATATTAGATATAATATTGATTAACTCACCAGATACAGATACTATACGATGTCGTGCGACAGTGTGGAAGTCATTACTCAGTGATAATGAAGGATAGACAGGAGTTGAATCGCCATCTACATCATCCCTTGCTTTTTTGAACTGCTCTAACTCTGTATAAAGAGAGAAAGCCATGGAGCATTGTAGTGTATGTAGGTATCTTTCCCAAAAATGCCACTGTCAGGTCATTTCATTTTCACTATTAGATATTATTACATAAATATTTATATACAATACTACAAGTAAAAGTTTTAAAAAGGTACATTTTCTAGTCATTTTTTTTTTACATATAAAATCTGTACATTTTAGGAGCATTATACAGCACTCAATACAATATAATAATAATAATTAATTATATTATGACATACATGAATGCTTTTATGTACAGTGTATAGTTAGTTGGATAGGGAAATTTTGCTGTGACAGTTTAAATTTCCTTCTTTCATTATCTACTTTTGTACCCTATGAAAGTCAAATTGAAAGACTTCAATTGCAAGAACAGTGAAAGTGACCGGTGATCTAAAGTCAAATTCTCCTTTGGAATTCAAAGATTCTAGAGGAGAATTTAGTTTTTAACCTAAAGTTTATCATAGTAGTGGAACAGGTTAACCTGGATAATATCAATATAATAATAATAATAATAATTTATAATAATTATAATAATAATAATAATAATAATTCGAAACGTCGTAACTTATTATTGCTGATTTTTCTTATTCAATAATAATAATAATAATAATAATATACATAATAATATACATAATAATATACATAATAATATACATTGTAGTTTTGTGATTGGTTGAAGACAGTATAAACAGTTACATGATCAGTGCTTGTATCCTGACTGCTAATAACATTCAGACTCAATACTTTCTTATTCCCTAAGGGGGAGGGTGTAAGTTTTGATTTTCTGAATCAGAATCCCCTGGGGAGGGAGTAGATTCACCAAATGGGGGTGGAGAGGGTGATGAGGATTACCAAGAGTCAGACTCTTGTTTCACAAAATGTACAACTCTCATTGGTTAAAATCAATGGTAAACTTGTGGAAACATCGCACCAACGATAAAATAAAGTAACTTAAAATATAATACATATATACATTGTAGCTTACATTATGTGAATGGATGGATCGATAATCCCAGACAACGTGCTCAAAACTGTGTGCAGATCGAATATATACTTGTGGGGATGGATGATTAAACCATACTACCTTTGCTGATAGTCATGCAAAGATAGTCATGGTTTAATCACTCATCCCCTTAAATACTATCTGATATATGTAAGCAATATAGTAGTTTCATCGAGGGACTGTGCTGTAATACAGTTGAACCTCCCGTTAGTGACCACCCAAAATGTCAAACTTTGTGGTCGCTTACGAGAGGCGGTCGCTTACGAGAGGTTCCAACTACAGTGATTTGACTGGGAACTGAACTTTTGGTATTTTGAAAAACTGGTCGCTTAGGAGAGGTGGTCGCTTACGAGAGTGGTCGCAACAGGAGGTTCAACTGTATTTGCCCAATATATGAAGTTTCGAGGGGAAATATGCAGCTTAGAGTCTCCGAGAGCAAATGTGACAGCATGGGCCCCAGACAGGAAATACTCTATTGTCTTTATTGTTCAACACTACACTAGGTCACTATCGTGAAACAATACTAACTAATTAGTACTAAATAGCACTGATGAAACAATAGAAAAACTATTTAGTAGATGTATTTAATACAATGTACACTATGTTAATTAAAAATGATAGTTAAACAGGTGTAAACAACATTAGCGTTTGCTTGGAATTTATAATTAGATCTAACAGTCATTAACATCTAACAGTCATTAACAGAGTTAGCATTCCAAAACATACTTTCTACCTACATTGTACATGTACAATAATTATTAAATGGAAAAATCATAAATATAATTATGTCTAATAACTATCAGTGTTTTATTAATAATCTATTCTTTCACACCTTTTTTGGAAGTTCTCTGCAGATCGTCATCAAAAAGATTGCGTTCAAATTCCCGTTGTTCACTTCCAACCAAAATGTCATCTTCACTACCAAAATAACTGATCCCACCAGTTGCACCTAAATCATTAGAGTCATCCTCGTCTGACTGGCTTCCAAATAAAAGCCCCGGTGCACTGTGCCTGGCTAAGCTCTTGTCGTCCACTACAGACAAAAATAAACTCGAATTTTCAACATTTTGAGCTCCATTCTCGCATTCCTTTGAGGAAAGAGGGTCAAACTCGTCCAAAACTTGAGTTCTGCTGAGTTGCTGAAAGTCAACGACCCCATATCTCTTCGCTGAGTTCATTGAGGATTCTAATTCCACTGGGGTTGAATGCCTTGCTGTCTTATTAGTCCTAAGGAATTGTGTTGTGCTTGGTTCGTAGTCCATTGTAGCAGAGGCGGTTTGTTGTTGTTCGGTGTTCGCTTCTCTGTCCGCCATGTTGTTGTAGCATTGGCAGTTTGTATGCAGAGAAAATGGCGGGTTTTCAATTCGACATTAGCCTACATTATCCTTGAGAACATTTCCAGATTGTTCTTGAAGAAAGAGTCATTGAGAACAGAGTCAAATGTCGTCGAAAATTCAGACAAAAAATCCCAGAACACACGCAGTCACATCAAACTTGTTGAGTTCTTCTTCAACCGCAGGAAAATGTGTAGGGAGGAGTGGGTGGGTAGGTACCAAATATTACTCTCCCACCCTTCCCTAAATAACAATATGAAGGAGAAGAGCCTGCGATCACACGTGGGAAAGAAATGGAGTCTTGAATTTTGGTTCTAAATTTACCAAGATCGCGAGCTTTGTCGACAGAAAACTCACCCCAAACGTTTCGTAAAGCATGGGGAGATTAAGGAGGAAGCGAATGCACAAAAATGATAAGCATTTAAAGAAGAAATATCGTACAAGAAATAAGACCAAAGATTTGGATCAAATTCACGAAGACATGGTGCCACGAAAGGCAACCAAACTTCTTTCTCAAGATGTAGACACAGATTTACCGGGTTGTGGACAGTTTTACTGTCTTCAGTGCGCGTAAGTATCAACAATATTGAGTATTGTGCTATTTTATGAATAAATTTCGACGTTTCGCAACTGAACGTAAGCTTATTTCATCCGGTACATTCGTAGCCGTAGGCCAGGTATATTGATGTTTTATAGCTATAAAGTAGAATACATGTGATCTCATCTCTTTCGAAATAGTTTATTTTAAGCTACAAAGATGGAAACATTGAAGTAAAAATATCCTTTATATAGTATAAACTTGTTGATAGCATGAAGTACAAATAGATACCGTCAGGGGAGGTGAGGGGGAGGAACACCAGTCCAAGGGAAGGAAAAATGAATGAGTTTATGATGCATCTTGTTCTTATATGCATGTAGCACAATCCACAATGACTGGTATTAAAATTTCACAGCCAGGTGATTGTTTGATTTTTGAGATTTTGAGATTTTGATTTTTACAGCCCTTGTCAAATTTGTTGTGCGCTGATTGGATAAGAGATACTGTCGATAAGAGGACAGATGCATAGAATGACGTTTTGCTCGCGCACGGAACCAGCGCACCCTTGAATCAGTTTTTCTTTCAAATTTATTTTTGTCATTTTGGGAGCCTTTTCCACTTTCCTGAGTAAATATTGTTGTAAAAAAAAAAAAATCGAACATGGTTTTTCATTGTCTGTACTGTTATTGACAATGGATGACACCATAAAATGATCAAAACTCAAGTGGAACAATGAGCGTAGGCAGGGGCGTAGGCAGGGGGAGGTCACAGGGTGCCTGTGACCCCACTTCCTCTGGATCTACTCTTTAAATTTATATGTTTGAGGAGGTGATGGGAGAGGGGGGATTTGGTGATGAACGATATGGAGTGTAACCCCCCCAATGGAAAATCCTGGCTATGCCCCTGGTAGCGATATATAATAGAGTGTAAATAAGTGGGTTTGTTATTACAATTACAAGAGAGGTTATTAACCCATTCGCTCCTGAGCTATTTTGAGTTTTTTAGCGATTTTCTGGACCTAATCACGTCGTAGGAAATTTCGATTCCATATAAGGGGTTTCCATGGAAATCTTGACAGTTCTGAATGCCTGTGGGCTCGCGTCTTCACGTGTGCTGTCTTTCTTCTTGGGAGCTCGTAGGGGCCAATTTTGCATTTTTAGAGTGTTTATAGCCATTATTCACCACAGAAGCCCCCAGGACAGCATCATTATTAGCTTGACTGGTGTGGTAGAGACCATTCTGCTGAAAGAACCCAGCAGCGAGAAACGATTTTCACGAAGACATGTCGGCTCTGCCATTACGAAATTCAAAATGGCGGACTCAACTGTGAAATCGTCTCTCTGGTTGTTCTGTGGTGAAATCCAGGACCTACATTTTTGGCATTTTTGGCGACTTTGGACTTGTAAAGAATGCAACCGGTGCAATATTCTGCCTGTAGGACCGAGTGGCTCGACACTCTATAAATTCTAAAAAACACAAAGGGCGGGATGCTTTCTGTCGAAAATTACCGGATGTTCTCGGCATCCTTTTCGGGCGTGCAGAAGGAAAACATGTGTTAGCGAAAGCTAGTGGTCCTAAGGAAATGGCTATTGTTTGGCGAGTTAAGGAAGAGAGAGGGAAAAATTCACGAATATATCAAGGAGAGCGATGGAAGTTTGCTGAGAAAGTGGCGTTTTGTTTTGCAAGGATGTATTTTGGAAGAAAATCCAAGTCAAATGTCGTTCATTTTCGAGGTGTAAAATTGCGTCAAAAACACGCATTTTTGATTTTTATGGAAAACAAATTGAACTAATGCCCAGAAATCGGACCTGTAAGTCAGTTTACTTGAGGTTAAAATATGAAGAGTTATCTAGTTGTCACTAATAACTGGCCATGAGATCGATGTTACGAAAATTCAGAAAGTTAGAATTTTTCAAAGCAGTATTGATGGTTTCGGCCGGTGTAGGAGTCAATGGGTTAAGTTAGTGTGTATAATTAATCATAATTATATTATATCTGTGGTTTTCAGGAGATATTTTGTAGATGATAAGAGTCTTCAAGATCATTTTAAAGCAAGAGTACACAAAAAACGGTAAAAATAATAATAATTTATTGATTTATCGGCTTATTTATAGCTTCCCTCTCTTTAATCATTTTACTAACTTTTCTACTTTTCCTATAATTTTTAAAGGCTGCGGATGCTAAAAGATGTTCCTTATACTCTAGAAGAGGCTCATAAGGCAGCTGGCATGGGATCTTATACTCTGACATCTACCAAACCATTACTACCTAAAGACACTGAGATGAACCCTGAACAGATATCGACAAAAACAGAGGATAAAATGACCGAATAAATCTTTTTTTTTGTTAACTGGGCTCTTATACTAATGATACCACAAATGTAACACTTCTTCCACATTGACATTAGGGCCATTTATACGAGACCAAATAAGCCGCGGCTTACAGACACTGTAAGATGTGGCTTACATAAGACGCGAAGCACGTGTATAAATGATACAAAAACTTTGTCCGCGTCTTATATAAGCTGCATCTAGCGTAAGCCATGGACAGACTCGCTCGTATAAATGGGTTAGTTCGCATCTTATGTAAGCCGCGTCTTATGTAAGCCACAGCTTATTTGCTCTCGTATAAATGACCCTATTGTGGAAATGTTTAAAGAGATAGGTCATGTACATTGTACATGTATATATACTGTATTCAAGCTTACTGGTTTGCTGTCATTTAAATTAGACTGGTCTGTTGCAAATGTTGGGAGACTGGGTTTGAGTGTTTTGATTAGCTGAACTAGTTACAAGTTTTTCGAGGTTTTTGCCCTCGATGTTAGCCTCCTTTGAAGTCTTTGTTTCGGGAGCACAGGGATCCTGAAACAGAGAATTCAAAGGCTGCAAAGGAGGCTACCTCGATGTAAGACTAGTGGAAATATCATTTGAATTGATTCAACGTTCTTTCTCCAGCACATTGGATAGGCTAAACAGTTTTTACATTGGAGATAATATTGCATGTCAAAATTTAAGAACTGTACTCAAATGTGTGACCACCATGTAATATGTTTGTACACTTCTATCACCATTATCAGCCAATGAGCTTTCAGCATGGTGAGTAGTTCTGTTGGTTGAGAAATTAATGCAAATATATTAAAGGTGCAGGTCACACTAACCTTGTTTGCATTAAACAGGAAAATTAAAATCTCAGTCATTAAACCTTAGCTAAAAACACATACTAACTAAGACCCCGTCCACACTAAAACGCTAACCGGCGTTTTCCTATTGTTTCTGGTAATGAGCTGATTGTTTTCGATTCTCTTGAGGATAGAACAATATAAAAACGATGCGTTTTCAAACGAAAACGGAGTAGTGTGGGCGGGGCCTAATCATGACAGCTAGTCCCTATCAGGGAAATGTCAGGTGATGGTTTGATCAATAATTTCAATAGGGGCTGGCCAACAGAAGATTACTAACAGAATTGACTTTTAAAACGCATTGACTTAACAAGTGTAAATGGCATCAAAGATCTTCATGTCATTGTGATTTCACAAATGAGTACAAAGGGTTTGGAGGGGAGGATACTCTGAAAATTTTAGGATAGGGATGGCAAATATTTAACAAATATTCAACAAAATATATTCGTTGAAATAAACTGAACTGAATTGAAATTATCCCAGCAGTAAAATGATCGACGCCGTTCGAAACAAACTTTGTATGTATTGTCCTGAGTGATGGACATACTCAGATAGATAAGGGGTGGACCATTAGACTATTGATGGGGGGGTTGCACGAATCCCAAAATAAATATCGAGCAAGCCTTTCCTAAGGAAAAAAAAAATCGCGCAACACATAAAGGAAGGAAAAAAAAATCGAGCAAGCAATGTAGCCGATTTCAATATATAAATATTAAAAGACGATAAAGATCATTTGATTTTAATAATACACCAGACTCGTTCCTAGTCGTTACTTTAATACCGTGGAAAGGGAAGTAAACCGGACCGGAAAGAAACCGGAAAAAAATGGAAAGTGCGCAAAGGCGCCTGGGAAGGTGGGGCGCAAAGGCGCACGGGAAGGAAGGAGAATTATGGAATTTTTAAGAAGAGTGAAGGTCGAAACGTCTATTTATTAAAGTTTTGTGGACGTTAGAAGTTGGCTGCTTTCAACTCTCTCCTACATTATTTAAGATACAGCCATTCTGGCCATTCTGGCTGCTACGAAATATATCAAATGTATACTACAACGTTTCTGCAATCACTCAATTGCAGAAACGTTGTATAGTACATTTTGTATTTATACTGAAATATCTAATAAGATGCGGCAAAATGTTATTCATGCTAAAATACAACTGTTTCAACACAAAATAGTGCTGAAAACTATTGTGTTGCCCTTGCTGGATGCGATACTAATCTAAAATTGATGATTAATGATATATTAGAAGATAATAAGTGATGTTTCACACTTTGTATCTCTGTCATTAGACTTGTATCTCATTAGATAGTTGTATAAATGTATTCTTACTTAACAACCTTTCTGCAATCGAGTGTATATAAAATATATACAAAATAGATAGATATAAATATATATACACAGCCTTTTGCAAAAATTATGTCGCGACCAAGTATATCAGTATATCACTATATCACTATATACCCGAAGATTTATACTATCAAATGAATGTGAAAATAACGTTTGTGTGTAGATTGTATCGTATTCATGACTCTCCAATCCACGCTTGTACAGTCAACCATCTTGAAATGCGTGTACGGGTAGCGTTCGGGCATGCGGAACTCACACGGGTATATAGTGATATACTGATATACTTATATACTTGGTCGCGACAGAATTTTTGCAAAAGGCTGTATATAAATCTTAAAAAGGAATCTTAGTTTCCTTTTAGAAACAGTAACAATAGTAAGTATTAAATATTTTCTTGATTGAACATAATTATTATTCAGTTATTGGCCATAAGACGGCACTATAAATTCTATGTTAATGCGAAATTTTTGTAAGGTAAACTTATAAATTTATAAACTTGAGGAAAAAAAATATCGTGCAAGGTCAAGGTCCTTGAAAAAAATAACGTGTAGAGCTAGGAGCAAAGAAAAAAAAATCGAGCAGCCAAAATTCATGCAACCCCCCCCATCAATAATCTAATGGTCCACCCCTAATAGATAGATAGATATAGATACCCACTCAGATCAATTAGCAAACTTGACGTACCGATCAGTTACAATCCAAACTTTAACACTTGGAGATTAGTACTCTTGTCAACAAAAAAATGTGTTATTGAACACCTCCATGGGCCTCGTGCTAAGTTTTTTTTTCGAGGCCTAAGCTCCTCGTGTAGACCGTTCAGGCAGGAAATGTCGGAAATCTGTAATATTTAATTCTGGTTTAGAATGGTATCTTTTAAGACTTTTGAGGGGTCAAATAACGCTAGGGCCACGCCCAGAATGGTCTCCTTTAGGGGTTTATTCGGATTTTCCGACGATCATCCCCGCCTCTTTCACATGGGAGTCCCACCCACCAAACCCCCCTGCTCCCCCCTGCATATAGCTTAAATAGAGTAGAGTGATTCCAATAAACCTGGGCACTGCTAATTAGCTGTCTGTTTATTAGATGCAAAGCATATCAAACTTATGTTATACAAAAGGTCATTGTTTCACATATGTAGATGAGGCGAGTCTTGCTACGGCGAAAAACAGCGTGATTTTGATACATTTTTGCTTTTTACTGCATTGTTAAAATAAAAACCAAAAACCTACCAGCAGAATATAAAAGACGATATGTAAGGAATGAATAGGCTAGCAATTCAAGCAAAAAATATATATATTTGACCGCGGCATTTTCCGTTTCTTCAAAATCGAACTGAAATATCTGAAGAGATATAGGAGAGCGTGACATACGCTCCACACAAAAACCCTCAAAATTCCTTGGGAATTGTGTCAATCAAAAAAACCTACCGCCAGATTCTAATGCTCTGTAATGTTACGCGCGTTTTGATATAAAATACATGTATATTGGATAAAATGAAGCTGTGGCAAAATGAAATCTAAAAACTCTTTGTTTGGTAATCGTGAACATCATATTGACCAGTGCTCTGTATCCCGGTCTGTATATAGAAGCTACATAGGGGAATTCGCAAATAAATTATGGCTCGGAAAGGACGTTTTTTGAAGGCAATTTCTAATATTTACACACAAGATCAATTAGTCTGAAGTTCGAATTTGTGATATATTTTCGCTTACCATCCTCTTTTATACTTTAGCTACCTAATTTACACATTGTCAAAGGAAAACGATCAATGAGAAGTGATAAATGATAAATCAGTCTGCTTTATTAAGCGGCCACAGAACAAATTGCTCGATTAATCGGGCCTCAAACGTGCTTTAGTAAACAAAGCACATTTGTAATTCAATAATTTTGCACAAGCGCATTCAAAAACGTTGTCCGCGTGATACTGGATCCCAACAGGAGCAAATGTTCAATGATGCAGGACATAAGTTTGATATGATCAAAAGAAAACACAAGAGTGAGTGTCTAATAGTGTGTATTGGTGTAGTCAGAGAGTTAGAGTGTTTGCAATAAACCCGTGAAACAGTTAGTAGACTAATAGACACTAGTAGACCGTATTTCCATTGTTTTCTTTTATATATGGAACTTTTCGTAGTTTCCCAGAATGCTTCATGATTCTGCGCGCGCAAGCGAGGTCAGGGGGGGAAATATTTAGAATTGATTGTGTATTGAGGAAAATATGACTACAGTGTATCTAACTGATCAAGAACAGGAAAATACTATTTTCTTTGCTTGAGAATTTGCATCTATATCTTTATAATTCTTCCTACGCACTTTTAATTTAAAAGTCTAATTTTTCTACTGAATTTCTTCATTGATCTATTTTGTACCCTGACCTCGCTTGCGCGCGCAGAATCATGAAGCATTCTGGGAAACTACGAAAAGGTCCATGAGTGATTTGACTCGGTTACACACTAACATCTAGACTTTATTTCACGAGTTTATTGGAATCACTCTAGTAATGCCCAGGTTCATTGGAATCACTCTATTATCTCTTTGTATACCCTCTCCAATTCAGCTAGCGAGTTCTGTCGGATCTTCATAGTAAAAAGGTTTTCCTGTAAATAGACTGCGTCAGGAACTGATTAAGTATCATAGCAGCAGGTGTTTGAATACATTTGGAATAGTCGCAGTGAGTCAGACGGTACTGATATGACTACAGTAGCATTTCCTCCATAAAAAAATCACGATTAAAAATAAATAAATATACAGATACATACAGCAATATGCAGAAATTCTGATCCTTTTGACTAAAATACATATATATCAAAAACCTACTTAAAATCATGGGATGGCTACGCTGATATTTTTTTCTAGTTGTCTGCCAGCGAGGCTTTTTGAAAAAAATATCAGCGTAGCCGGCATCCCATGGTTTTAAGTAGGTCTTTGATATGTGTGTATTTTTGTCAAAAGGATCAGAATATCTGCATATTGCTGTATATAGATACATATAGATAGAGATCTATATTCATTTGCAGTAACTATAGGCATTATTTTCCCCCAATCTAGTGTTCATTTTTATGTTAATATAATATTGGTGTTGCGCCTCTTCAGTTTCAACGGCTCAAAAACATCTGTTCTGGACATTTTCATATCCTTTGAACTATTATGTTTGCCTTAAAAGACATCTATAGTCAAACAACCTGCAAAATATATTCGGCATTTTAAGAGGTCTACAATAGCTGACACTACCGTGACATGTTCTCGTTATTGCTCGATACTTTCAGATATACATTTTGTAAATTGAACAATTTTAAGCAAGGAATATCGGCCATGTTTTATGTAATAGATACAATATGAGCGGCCGATCTGTATGGGATTTTGTAAATCCCATACAGATCGGACGCGAATATTGTATCTGACTTATCGAATCCAACGACGTATAAGTGGATGTTTTACTATTTGGATGACAGGAAACAGTTTGGCCAAGAAAATCCAAGTTAAAGTTGAATGCAAATGAGGACGATTCTGTATCCGATTTACAAATGTCTGCTACGCTTATGATTTCTGTTGTATTTCCCTCATTAATTTTTCATGAATTTGATAAGTAGTCGTGAAATGCACTTGCGTGTATTGAACAAATTAACTCCTTTTATCAAATAAACATTTTTTTCACCTCAAGCAAATTAGATGACACAGTGTACGTGGAAATGTCGACTACTTTAAAAACCGCATAAATTCAACATCTATCGACACCCCACATTCAAGTTTAGAACTCGGAATAGACTTTGAATCGATTGTTATACTTTATCTATTCCAGTCATTCCAGTGTACTTTATTCAACTCATTAATATTTCATTGTTTCAATTGTCAAAATGATTTTATCTGTATTTTTAATTACTCTCTCGAGAGGAAGTCATAAAGCAATAATATCATGTTCAAATAACGGATCCGTGTTTTTGTTTGGCTGTTCAGCTTGCTGGCTGTGACCAAGGTAACATTTGCCAATCGTATCAACAAAAAAGCCAGTCGATATTTGTTTTACATCTGCGAAGATAATTCAAAGGATACAATGGCAAAACAATCTTCACCAAAATGGCTTTCGAAAATCGAGCTAGCCGATTCTCCTTCGTCCAAGGTAAAATCTATTGACCAACTCATCAAGTTGCACAAGCGATTCGAAGAAGATGCCATTCGCTTTTGTCGAAAAGGCTACACAAGTCCAAAAGAGAATGTAATTACAACTCAGGCGTCGAATTCCAAATCAGCTCAATCACAAGAGAACAAATCTCCGGGAAAACTAAAGCACAATTTTCCCAAAGCGAAGTTTTTTAATGATGACGAGTACACTCGAGAATTGTTGAAGGGTGAAAATGGAAACGAGGAAGAAAATGAGGTCGGGAAGAAACGACTGACTCTAAGATTGCCAAAAATGGACGCAATCGCTCCAGAAAATAAAGCGATATTTTACACTTCTCTGCCCGCCATCCCGTCCCTCAGGAAAGCTGAAAGCAGAAAGTACATTTTTACGATCTCGAAGCGGAAGAGAAATAAGCGCTACAGCGGACAAGATGACACTTTTTTTCAAGTTCGACCGTTGCCAAGAGACGAAGCGCCTATTTTTGGTGACATCCATGCTATCTCCAAGGTCAGCGAATCAAATTGCTTGATTGGATCTGGGGTTCTGCCGGATTTCGGTGTCACCAACTCCCCTCGGATTGGTCACGCAAAACTACATGGAAGTGTCACGCAATCTGGGCAAGGTGTAACGCAAAAAGTTGGTCCCAGCTTCGTTCCTTATAGGATCAGTACCATCAAGGTTAAAATAGAAATCCCAAGCACCAAGAACATTATCTCGCATTCTGATATAAATATTAGCCGATCTGGTAATGACGTAACGCGTTCCGTCACGCATTCCAAACATACCGTCACGCATTCTAACACGGATAGAAAGAAAAAAGCATCGCATAAAACTTCAAACAACAAAAGTAGATCATCTCAATCACCTCGAACCTCTACACAAAATACAGTCTCTAATAATAAAGAAGAAAATTCTGTGAGTTACGGTGATGATCAAATATTGGATGAGGGGAAAGACAAAAATAGTTTGACAACTCCTAAAGATGCAAGAAATGTTCAGTTTAGCCAGTATTTACCAGAAGTTCATCGGTATTCTCCTATTTCATCAAGAATGAAATAATTAGCTTTCTTTATAAATGCTTGCTGAACACTCGGACTATAGCCGTGCATACAGCTGCGATGAACTGTGGAATGTGGCATGCAACACTAGCTGTGGACTGTGCCATGCAACACTGTGGAATGTGGCATGCAACACTGTGGACTGTGCCATGCAACACTGTGGAATGTGGCATGCAACACTGTGGACTGTGTCATGCAACACTGTGGAATGTGGCATGCAACACTAGCTGTGGACTGTGCCATGCAACACTGTGGACTGTGCCATGCAATACTATATGGACTGTGGCATGCAACATTATGGACTGTGCCATGGAACACTATGGACAGTGCCATGCAACACTATGCCATGCAATACTATGCCATGCAACACTGTGCCGTGCAACACTGTGGACTGTGCCATGCAACACATGCAACACTGTGGACTGTGCCGTGCAACACTGTGAACTGTGCCATGCAACACTGTGGATTGTGGCATGCAACACTGTACGTGGACTGTGGCATGCAACACTATGGACTGTGGCATGCAACACTGTGGATTGTGGCATGCAACATTAGCTGTGGATTGTGGCATGCAACACTATGGACTGTGCCATGCAACCAACGCACTGTGGACTG
This sequence comes from Actinostola sp. cb2023, assembly GCA_033675265.1. Lineage (NCBI taxonomy): Eukaryota > Metazoa > Cnidaria > Anthozoa > Actiniaria > Actinostolidae > Actinostola > Actinostola sp. cb2023. Next base: position 619,707 of record JAUJYZ010001516.1, read on the forward strand.
TGCCATGCAACACTGTGGATTGTGGCATGCAACACTGTGGGTTGTGGCATGCAACACTGTGGATGGAGGCATGCAACACTGTGGATTGTGGCATGCAACACTATAGATTGTGGCATGCAACACTGTGGATGGTGGCATGCAACACTGTGGACTGTGCCATGCAACACTGTGGATTGTGGCATGCAACACTGTGGGTTGTGGCATGCAACACTGTGGATGGAGGCATGCAACACTGTGGATTGTGGCATGCAACTCTATAGATCGTGGCATGCAACACTGTGGATGGTGGCATGCAACACTGTGGACTGTGACATGCAACACTGTGGATTGTGACATGCAACACTGTGGACTGTGACATGCATGCAACACTGCATGTGGACTTATTACGATCTACGGCCGAAGACGTTGGTTCTATCCAAACGTATTTTCAAGATGACAGGTTGTCGGGAGTATGTCGACATGTTTTAAATATCCTCTTATTACCAAACACTTTCCTGTCAATAACTGACTCTTTGTGTGTTAGTTTTGTTCGAATGTGTAAGCGATGTTTGAGTTGTGTCACATTCATATTAAATCAAATAAAGGATATATTGAATATTATCAAGATATTTGAATCTATTAGTTTGTAAATACAATAGCGTATAAAGTTTCTCAGGGTCATAACGTCTTTAATACGTTTGGACTGCAATCGTAAAGCATAAATAATAATGTGTACTATTTACATACAAAAGCGAATATGAATCTTACATGGATCCTCAGTATAAAACTGAACTGACTAAGAGGGACATCACACTCGGCGGTCCCCACTGGATAACGATCGCACAGTTTTGTAACTCATTCATCAACTGCTGGAGTGTAGGACTGATGATCATACTGAGTCAGTATTATGCCGCACAAAATGACACAAAAAGAAACTATTTGTTTTTAGCCGAAAACTAATGATTGCACAAAAAAATTACCGGCGGAAAATTGACATTGTTTTAATCCTTTTTGTAGTACGCAATGCTATAGTTACTGAACAAACAGAACATAGACATTAGTATCTTTACATATTCTTCTCACTATTATTTCAGGTCGTTCGAATTCAGCTTGTATTTTTATAATATTTCAGCCGGGTGCATTTTTGAATACACTAAAGTTTTATATCAGTTACCTCCCGACTCGACCAAGGAGTGAGTTCATGGATACAATTTGAATTATTTAATAACTTGGTTCGTGTTCGACAACCCTTTTATTTGATATTAGTTACACTTTTGTTCCTAAAGATTTACACACAGGATGAATGGAAGGGCTTGCGGCATTCTCTGAAGGCCAATTCTAATTTGCTGAAGAACAAATAGTTCAAGAAGCTGTGTAATTAGGTGTCGGTAAAGTAGAACTAGCTGTATGACCTAATGAGTTCATGGACACATCATACTGCCCTTTCCATGTGAAGCTCAAATCTGAAAGAAACTGAATCTTCTCCACAAGTGTTCCACACGTCAGGATCTTTGCAAAGGCTCTTCGATAGGTCCTCAGACGCCATGCAAAGACGAACGGATTCATACTGGAGTTAGCCATAATTAGTATGTAATTTAGATCCCTGCCCCAGTGAATAAAAATACAGCCACACTGGCCACAGAAACTTATGATGTAAATAAGAATTAACGAAGGAAGGAAGCAGGAAATAAAGAGTGTTAGCATGATGAGAAATGTTTTCGTAACCTTTTTCTCCCACTCAAGGGCTCTCATCTTGACCAGATTTTCCTTTGAGCTGCCGTTCAAGGAGTCCCACTGCTGAACTTCGGATTTGAAGCTTTTGAAGACTTTGGCATAAGTAAAACACAGAACAGTGAACGTTGCAACCACTGCAGTGTTAGCGAATACAAACTGATACTTCAAATACCCGACCCTCAAGTACAGAAATGGGAAGGCAATAGAGCACGTCCACAAGCAAGCTGAAACAATAGCAGTTCGCGTTGGACTCAACTTGGCACGATATTTCATTGGATATGTTATGGCTATAAAACGGTCCACTGTCAATGCTGCCAAGCCGAGTAGCGATGCAGTACACGATATGAAATACCCAATCCTCCTCGCATGGTCTCTATCGGTAATTAGAATAGCGGTGTTATCCAATGATTCTCGTATGTAGAATTCTACTGACATAGGCAGTGCAAAGCATCCCACAATTAGATCAGCAGCGGCTAAATTTGCCACCAGGAAGTTAAACGGAGAGCGTAGATTGCGATTCGGGTCGACGACCACTGCTAAGAGAACTAGAATGTTCCCAGTTATCGCCGTCACCGAAAGGACGGAGCAGAGTGATGCTGAAGTGATGCTCAACTCTTTAGGCGCGGATACATTGCTGCAAGGATACAATCCGATAAGAGACATTTTCAATGGGACGAATTTTGTCTATAAATGAAGATAGAATGTATCTCTTGTGTTTACTGACAGTACAACTGAGGTAAGTTTTACTTTAACTGTCACATCTTGCACCAGCGGGGAAATGAATTAGCTTGTTTCTCGCCTAAGATAAACACAACATGACATGCGCATCACAGCGATCGAATCAGAGATTCAGTTTTTCATTTCGATCTCATGACCGCTTAATCTACATTCACACACCGGTATAAGATGTAAACAAAACCTTGACGTTCAATTATTCATCTCCGAAAGAAATATATATTTTTAAAAGATGTGTAAAATATACTTATCGCATTGATGCTCTAAGGATAGAAATTTCGCATTCAAAGTTAGTCTTCTCTTGGGGGGAAATGTGGGTGTGTCTTTTTTACAGGCAGTCTAGAAGGCTGTACAATTGTCACTTAGAAATTTTATAGTATATATTTAATTACGATAGGTGGATATTTCGCATTTGACAGTCGAGGACAGTGATAGCAGATCTCAAATAAAGCTCTCCGAAACTTTTGTAGAGTGACCCAGTTCGATCAAGATATTTGATTCAGTTGCGGTAAGTAAGCTTTGTCTTTTTGCGGGGGCATATCTGATCATCAGAAGTTTCAATTTCACAAAGTAAAATTCAGTTGAATTCAAAACAATTAAATAGACGTTTTCCTATACAAATTTATTAAACTCTGAATAATCAGCCGGCTTACGTAAAAGTGTTTTGTGGGGTCGTTGTGACGCCAGCTCATTTCCTACCTCTTTGTCAGTACGCTTTCGCGTGACTTAAACATAATTACAAACTTCGACCAGTTGCATGAATGTATCAGTTATTATTTTGTTCTCGTCTTAACGAGTTTTATTACGCCCCTGGGCGAAACGTGGTATAATATAAAGAATTGTATTCAAAGTATTCTCATGCTAAAAAAACTCAGAAAATAATAGCAACTTGATTAGAGCCCTGAGGGCAGGCTATACAGCTGTCAGTGCTTCTATATAAAAGATTTTTTTACGTGGCCGTCAGATCGAGTTTATCATCATGCATGATGCCACTGGCAGCCTTCACGTTCGCGTGCCTGAACTGAAATAATTATAAACTTCGATGTACTTTAGAATTACTTAATTGTCAGCATGAAAAAAAATACATGAACGATCGATATGATCAAGGAGGTCGGATTTGTTTGATAATTAACAAATTAAATAAAAAGAAAATACACTCAGTCCCAATTATATGAGCTGTAGACAAATAGCAAATTAGTCCACGATGTCTTATGTTCGCGAGTGTTTCAATTCAGCTAGTACTGACGTATTTACACAATTTAAAAATTGTGTGAAATCTAGAGGAGTTCTTCGCGATTATCGAGAATATTCGGTAGCTAAATAATAAACAAAAAAAGGATCCCAGCTGACAATAATTACTAGGCTAGGCCTAATTTGACTTTGAAAGATACCACTCCAAATATTGTTGAGCGATGACGTCATGTTGCAAGCCGCGGCAGTGCATTGTGTCATGATTACTTTTTTTAAAGTGCTACTTAGACGAAAATCGATCGAAGTTTAATTTAGCTGAAACTTCACTGAAATAATCTCAAAGAACCATACAATTACTGGTTAATGTGTTTTCTCAAAATTCCTATGGGAAGTATTACATTTTTATGAATCTTTAGAAGTGTCAGTGAGGTCATCTACTCAACCAATCAACACAGCTTCGCTCCATACATTTCTTTGTGTTTAGTTTCTTGAATTATTTTATTTCTATGAAGCTAAAAGTTTTTTTCGATTTTCGTCTAAGTAGCACTTTAAAAATGACAAAGTGACGACATTTTAGTGTTTGGTTAACTTTACGAGCCGACTGTACTGTAGTACACTATCACTCATTACAGCAGATGCACACTAATTCAGTTCCCGACAGGCATAAGAAGAAAAGAAAATTGTAAAAACGCGGAAGCAGAATAAAGGCAACGAAAGAAAATTAAAGAATAAAGAAGATTACAAAAAAGATAATGTTCAAAACTAAACTAAAAACTAAAACATGAAGGTATAAAGGAAAGGAAATATAACTACCCTGATATAAGTAATATATATTAAGATATGAAAACGTTGCCAATCTGATTAATGACTGGTTGTGCCCACTATCCCTACGTATACCTACCTACCTATACCTACCTATACCTACCTATACCTACCTATACCTACCTATACCACCTATACCTACCTATACCTACCTATACCACCTATACCTACCTATACCTACCTATACCTACCTATACCTACCTATACCTACCTATACCTACCTATACCTACCTATACCTACCTATACCTACCTATACCTACCTATACCTACCTATACCTACCTATACCTACCTATACCTACCTATACTCCTACCTATACCTACCTATACCTACCTATACCTACCTACCTACCTATACCTACCTATACCTACCTATACCTACCTATACCTACCTATACCTACCTATATACCTACCTATACCTACCTATACTACCTACCTATACTCCTACCTATACCTACCTATACCTACCTATACCTACCTATACCTACCTATACCTACCTATACCTACCTATACCTACCTATACCTACCTATACCTACCTATACCTACCTATACCTACCTATACCTACCTATACCTACCTATACCTACCTATACCTACCTATACCTACCTATACCTACCTATACCTACCTATACCTACCTATACCTACCTATACCTACCTATACCTACCTATACCTACCTATACCCACCTATACCTACCTATACCTACCTATACCTACCTATACCTACTATATATGCTTGGCTATATACTTATTAATTATTGGTTAGTGTTTGGGGTCATATTCTACAGAGAGTTTAAGCATTTCGTTTACGCGAACGCCAAACGTGAGATTGACTTTTGAATTTTGCTGTAAAGACGTCAAATAAACGAGAAAAAAACCGCCGTTCCGCCATTCCGCCGTTCCGCCGTTCCGCCGTTCCGCCGTTCCGCCGTTCCGCCGTTCCGCCGTTCCGCCGTTCCGCCGTTCCGCCGTTCCGCCGTTCCGCCGTTCCGCCGTTCCGCCGTTCCGCCGTTCCGCCGTTCCGCCGTTCCGCCGTTCCGCCGTTCCGCCGTTCCGCCGTTCCGCCGTTCCTCGTTTTAGGATCGCCCCTACTGAGATGCAAACGACAGGGAACGAGAATATACCATTTTCTCATTCGTTTGACTGCCCTTCAAACAAAAGGACCAAGTTGAGGCTAACGTTGTAGCTTCAAACCATTGTACCACGCCAGGGGAAAATTAATAGGGGAGTCCATCTCTAATATACGTGGTTCCCATCAGATTGTTAGCTTGGCTATTTTTAGCAACAAGCTGTGATTGGTTGGTTCCATCACAGGTAGCCCAAGCTGATTATCTGTATGGGAGAATTGTCGCGTATGTCACGGTTTAGAGCCTATTGTGCCTTTTGTAATCTTCATTTCCGGTGTAACAAGATCCTTTAGCGTCCCTTTAGAACTCCTAGTCATTTTATACAGTTTATACATCGCTTTGGAGCCATCGATTGTAAGTCTTTATTTCTTATTTGATCTTTGTTACATGCTTCGCTAGTATCTAATACCTTACAATTCCTCGTCTAATTTGTATTTGTAATTTGTTTAGTTTTCACCGTGTATTATGGAATAAATATACTGATCCCTTGGATGAATGACCTTATTTTGTGTCACACTGGTTGGCACTGGTGTTCCTACGATAATCGTGTCGCCGGGAACACGACAGTGAAAAAATCGATGTTGTATCAACGCGAAACTACTAGAGCTTGAGAGTTTAGAGACTGACCTGCAAATAAAGAAGTTGGAGTTGATGAAAAGGAACTTCTGGAACGCCAAAGCGATCGACCAGCTCATCGCCTGCCGCCAAACAGTTCATACGAATTTCATTCAAGGAGTACAAAGGTTAGCAACGACATACCCGATTGTGTTCGACTAAAATCCTGTAAGAACGGAGTTAATGCTGTTGTTATTGTGAGCAAGCCACGACGAAAGAAAAACGATTGACCCTCAGCGCGTTGGGGTCCCTGTGGTAAAAAATGAGTCTTCACGCATCGGACACACAGGAAACCCAAGCCGCAACTAACGAAAAACGCCATCGCCCATTATCAAGAAAGGCACTTCAAAACGCTATTGAATCTAAGCGTAGAGAACTCGATGTTAATGCAAAGGTATTACAGGAACTTTACGTTATCGCTAACACAGCATTACAAAATGGAGAATGTAGTGAAGGAAAGTTACAATCCCTCCAAACCGTCACGCAGAGATTCAGGAATACCTTGAATGAACTCACTGAGCTCTACCAGCAGGATCAGTGGGGCGACTATGAAGAGGAAGCGAAACTGACAACTGAGTACAGCAAATTGGAGCGTGCAGGCAACATCATTAAACAAGCTACTGACGGTTGCCATCACGAAGTATCATCACAAGTCTCGCGGAAGTCTCGCCGTTCATCCACTTCCCGCGCTTCAACATCTTCCAGCTCAGCGAGAAGAAATGCTCTTGCCGATATAGCAGCAGCCAGAAAACAAGCAGAGTACGACAAGCTTATCGCCGAGAAGGACAACGCTCGAAAAGTGCAGCAGGCCCAGTACGAGCTGGAAATGGCCAAGTTGGCAGCCGACAAGGTCGAAGCCATAGCCAGTGCGAGGCTCTTGGCTATTGAAGAATGCCTGGATGAAGAAGAGTTTAAAGATTTAGACCTTCCCGCCGACCCTGACCCAGAGGACCACGAGTGCCACGTCAATACCTGGATGCAAAACCACCCGATAACGAACACAACCACGCCCGGTCAGGAACCAGCTCACCGTCCAATTGTAACATCTACACCCAAACGAGACAGCACCATCGGGTTACTAGAAACCTTCACCATTACGAATCAAAGACTGGTGTCGGGACTGACTCGACAAAGTTTGCCTAAATGTCACCCCGACATCTTTGACGGTGAAGTTACTCTTTTCCATCCGTGGAAAAGGGCATTCAGAGCAATGATCGACGACGCCGACGTAACACCTGCCCAAGAAATGAACTACCTGAGGAACTTTACCAAAGGCGAAGTACAGAACGTAGTGGATAACTTCCGGAAAAGACACCATACTGACCTCGCAGTCGTTCTCCGAGAACTCTGGAGGGAGTTAGAAAGACGATTCGGAAACACAGCTGCCATAACGAATGTCCTCCTAGAACGCCTCACCCACGCAGCCAATTTCAGTGAGAAGTATCTTCCAGGTTTACAGGCCTTTGCGGACTTGTGCGGCGATGTTGACAGTCAGCTCGCGTTTCTACCAGGACTCTCCTGTCTGAATTATCCCAACGTGCTACGCCCAATTGTAGAAAGGTTACCGAACTTCCTACGGTCAAAGTGGGAAAAAGAGATTATCAGCTACGCAACCAAGCACCAAGACGCATACCCTGGCTTCCATGTGTTTGCATCCATGGCGCAGGAACAGGCGAATAAAAAGAACCACCCAAATGTGCAAGCAAGCGGCGTCCAACCTACTGTCCACGGAGAAAAATCAAGCAAAATAACTACAAAGCAGGAAATCACCAGTGCAAGACGGGTCATGAAGACCAACACAGAGGAAGACAATAAGCCACACTGCAAGTTCCACGATTGTGACGGCCACGAACTGACAGAGTGCAAGGCCTTCGCAACGAAATCGATACAAGAAAAGACCGATTGGATCCTAAAGGAAAAACTCTGTTTTCGTTGCCTCGAGGCAGGCCATATTGCCAAAGAATGTGAGTCGGAAATCACTTGTTCTAAGTGTAACAGCGACCGGCACCCCACCCTTTTGCACAAAGAAAAGGACGGCGAGGAGTTAAAATCTAATTGCACCTCTGTCTGCAAAAAGGAAGGTGTGTCTTGCAGTAAGATCCTGTTAGTCGACGTGTTCCACCATCAACGTCCACAAGAGCGTCACCGTGTTTACGCAATAATAGACGACCAAAGCAACACCTCTATGATTACGCCAGATCTAGCAGACAAGTTGAAAGCAGACGGCCCTCGAGATAGGTACCTTCTTTCCACGTGCAGTGGTGAGAAGGAAGTCAATTATGGTCGTCGCGTATCAGGAGTGGTCCTCAGTGCCGACAACAAAACATCTAAACTGCCAACACTAGTGGAATGCGCACATATCCCTCAAGACAAAGCCGAAATACCAACGCCTGAGATAGCAGGGAGATTCAGCCACCTGAGGGACATTGTACAAGATATACCCCCCCTGGACGACCAAGCAAAGATACACCTGCTGATAGGCAGAGATGCACCTGAACTGTTAAAGGTTCGAGCCTTTAAGAATGGCCCGAGGGGAGCCCCCCTGGGCCCAGAAGCTTGTCTTAGGCTGGACGATATCAGGTCAAGCCCGTCTTGACTTTGCAAATAGACCTGTTCACATACAAGCACGACGAACGACGGTCATGGGAGACAACGATAGCTATGCCCGTACAGATGCGTTAGTAGAAATGCCTCCTGGAGTTACTGACAGCAACGAGTACGACACAGTGCCCTGCCCAAACAAGTTCATTGTCACCGACAATCTGGCAGACCGTTATACCAATGATCTTAAAAATGATGTCTTCCACTCCTTACCAAGCGACAGCGAAGGCGAAAGCAAGTTCCTGAAGGTAATGGAGGCCGGCATACATAAGAATAACATCGGCAACTGGGAGATGCCACTCCCTTTCCGCCAGGAAGAAGTGAGACTGCCCAACGACAGAAACCCTGCAGATCTAGAGACACGCGGTCTTCACCCCAGTAAGATGATGGAATCTGTTTGGTTGAACGGACCAACCTTCCTGAGGAATACGGCGGAGGTTCCTCCATCAAATGAAGTGATGTCGACAAACGACAGTGACCCGGAGGTCCGAAAGGAAGCCATCTCCTGCAAGACTAAGATAGGAAACAGCCAGTCATCAGGATTAGGAGCGGAAAGATTCAAGAGATTCTCCAGTCTCTCCTCCCTGCGACGCGCACTGGCAAACCTCATCGTCAAGTTAAGAGAGTTTAAGCTCAGGAAAGAACGACCTGCAACTAAACCGACGATTCCTGGATGCAACGTTCCTGGTTCCCAGCGACAAGTCTTAGACTAAAGACAAAGAAGGAACATTTGGACATTTAATATGGACACTATATTAGTTCATTATGTAATCACCGCATTAGTTATTTAGTTCATTTTATAACAAGGATAGTCATCCTTGGGCGAGGAGTGTCGCGTATGTCACGGTTTAGAGCCTATTGTGCCTTTTGTAATCTTCATTTCCGGTGTAACAAGATCCTTTAGCGTCCCTTTAGAACTCCTAGTCATTTTATACAGTTTATACATCGCTTTGGAGCCATCGATTGTAAGTCTTTATTTCTTATTTGATCTTTGTTACATGCTTCGCTAGTATCTAATACCTTACAATTCCTCGTCTAATTTGTATTTGTAATTTGTTTAGTTTTCACCGTGTGTTATGGAATAAATATACTGATCCCTTGGATGAATGACCTTATTTTGTGTCACACTGGTTGGCACTGGTGTTCCTACGATAATCGTGTCGCCGGGAACACGACAAGAATATATATGGAAACTACGATGATCACTGAAAATCTCTTTATTCTAATAAAATGTTTCAAAAACCTTCATTTACCTTTGTTGTGATTACTTTAATGTCTGTAATGATTTTGGGAGCATTTAGACTTGTTTTAGGGTGGTTTTTGCTTTCTTGAATTCACTCTCTAAAAGACGAAGTCGACTTCGTCTAGTTTTAGAGAGTGAATTCAAGAAAGCAAAAACAACCCTAAAACAAGTCTAAATGCTCCCAAAATCATTACATACATTAAAGTAATCACAACAAAGGTAAATGAAGGTTTTTGAAACATTTTATTAGAATAAAGAGATTTTCAGTAGTGATCATCGTAGTTTCCATATATATTCTCCCATACAGATAATCAGCTTGGGCTACCTGTGGTTCCATGCGCGCGTTCCGATTGGTCGGTTTACTGAAGACCGGGTAATTTTTTCATCGCGATGTACGATAGTTGACAATGATGTAAAATCAAGAAAATATATAATGGTAATAGGACTGAGTGGAGTCCAATTCGGTCTGTAATCATACGAGTGATAAACAAAATTGGACGACCGCGTAGCGGGAGTCCAATTTGTTTATCACGAGTATGATTACAGACAGAATTGGACGACACGAAGTCCTGTTACCAATTAATCATAACTATTACAATTTCCGAGAAAAAAGATCTTCATGATAAACAATGCTAAAATGCCCCAAAACAATGACATATTTTGGTGAAAAAGCGAGAAAAATTTCTTGAGCGCGCGCTCGATAGCGTAGCGATTGCGTGATAGCGCGCGCATTTTACTGAAAAGGTGTAATGTGATTGGCTCTTGCAACTGTCAGATTACAACTGTCCAATTAATGCTAAAATAGGACAGTCTCTCAACCAATCAGATTCGAGGAAATTGTAATAGTTATGATTAAGATGAAAATAGGCTGTCATTTAGAGGACGAAATACATTACAAATATGAAACCCTACTCGGTACTTCTGATTACGCTAGGTAAAACTTGCTAACAACGCCGTGAAATCACGAATAACCGCGAAAAAAAATATATACAAAAATCAAAAGCCGAGAAAGAAAGCAAGCTGGGGTTTTTACAAGAGAAAAAAAACGATCCATTCAAAGAAATTATCAATTAAGCGACTTTATATCAAGCTCATCAGATCCAACTACTCACAAGATCATGTATGTGCTTTATCCTGGCATAACTATGTAACAAAACACAAATCTATGGCAAACAAAACTGACTTCAAGTCCCAACACGACTCGTCGGTTTTTATTGCAAATGCTTTGAGAAACGACTACAATCAAGCGACAAATTTTCAATGAATCAAAGTCATTCAAACAACTGAGAGGCAGTTCAAGGATTGAATGTAAACATCATTAAGTCTAAGAAAAATAATCCTCACACACTTTGTAGTCGTTGGCGAAAAAAAAAGAACCATAATCTATGCACGCTTTACCTTCACAAATCTTGTTTGAATCCCTCGTATTTGTTGACTCAGTTTCACTCTCAGGTTGTTGTTTTCTGTTGTTGTTTTATTTCTTTAACTCCTAAAACACTCGAGATAGTAATAAATACGAGCCACCAAATAGATCCAAAGAGATGCAATGTGTTTGAAGGAATGTTTTAGACGATACTGATTTCGTCTTTGAAGACCTTTGAACGTGTTTTTGAAGGTTTTTGAAGTTCATCGTGAATCTGAGCTTCAAGTTCAAAAGCAAGCACATTTCTTTGTAAAGCGAGGCCAACGTATCCTCTCTTTTCGTCGAATTCAGTACTTTCAATCAACATCAATCGATTCCATCTTTTCCTGGGAATACTCCCTAATTATTCAAAGCAATAAACGAAGAAATAGAAGTACAAATGTCGACACTCAGCAGGCTTGTAGTTGTAGTTTTTGGTTTCATGTTGAGTTGAGTCAATCCGACTCACCGGCGAAGTTTTTTTGACTCTTTTCAAACTTTACAGCTCCATTTCAAAGAAATAAATCCCTTACGGTGTTATATGAAGAGATTTCACGTAGAATAGCGAACTTAGTTGAACGGTTTGTAATCGTTATATAAATTGGATAGGTTTTAACTGAACGGGTTTTCCGTGTTGACTTTCTTGTTTGAATTTGATTGAGCAGATTTTTTATTTACATGAATGGCGGGAAACCGCGCGGCCGCTTACAAAATCAAAAATTCAAAAACCACATTTTAAAAGCAAAATATAGCCATATAATAAACGATTTATCAATTTAATTTATTATAACTACATGTACATGTAGCTGTGGTATAAAATGTTCATCGACGAAGGAGATAGCCGCCATGTTTACTGCAAGTGACATCATTTACCTCCAACCAATCATAGCTTGTTGCTAAAAATAGCCATGCTAACAATCTGATGGATCTAAGGGCATTAGGGAAGATGGACTCCCCTATTAATTTTCCCCTGACCACGCTCAACGTTAAGCCGCATCTACAATATACACGAACAAGTTTTCCTTGACAACGAAAAATTGACAATTTTTTATCATCTATACACGAGCAAGTTTTCCTTGACAAGGAAAAATTGGCGATGTTTTTGTCGTCTACACGAGCAAGTCTTCCTTGTCAAGGAAAACTTGTCAAGGAAAATTTGCTCGTGTAGATTCGGCTTTAGCCTCAACTTGGTCCATTTGTTGGTAGGGCACAGGTAGCCCAAGCTCTACTCATGGCAGCTTTGCCAATCAGTTTCATTGAAAAACCTAAAAACACAATTTCTCTGAAAATTCTGAATAAAGTCTAAAACAAACACAATGTGTTTGACTATATATTTTTCACATCTGGAGTGAATTTCAGCTCATTTTAATCATTTTGGGTATTTGTTTTCCCCTCATATGTATACTGTGACAAGGTAGGAATCAAAGCACGAAAAAACGAATTCAAACGGCCACAAATTCTGAAGCGTTTATTTCTCCAAAAAAGGTTTACATCCAAAATTGAAACTCATCACAGCTTGAATAGACAATATATACATCTGAATATCCCCAAAACATAACCCTACCTCTTTCCACGAATTTAGAAATGATCTCCAAACACGAAAATCACCGTTGAAAATCATCAAAACAGGCGTGACCTAAAGAAGTCGGGGTAGGGCAGTCAAGCGAATGAGAAAATGGTATATTACGGAAGTACAACTCAGTGGTAAACTGCGAGTTACACGAAATCGTTCTACTAATGTTACCCTGGTTCCAGAGGCGCTTTTCGCTTTTCGAGCCGAAGGATTTAGGCGAGAGTATGCGCGAACGGAGAGAAGATCGAGGAGATAGCGCCTCTGGTAGAATCCGTTGGGAATCTCACTTCCATGCTAGGCCCCAAGTCTCTCTCTGTCGCTAAAACCGGTTTACCGGGTTTGGCTGAAACAAACACGCAAAACCGGTTTGGCGACACATGGCTGATCATATTACTATGACAAATTTGAATGGTTTGAATTTGCTAATTAACAAGAATAACAAAATCAAAAAATATCCAAAAGCAAGAATAAAGTTTGAAAGAAAAACCGTTTCAAGCGCGCGCTGGATCCGTGCGCGAGCGATTCGTCATTCTATGTGTCTGTACTCTTAATGACAATGGCTGAGAGCCAATCAGATTGCGAAATTACGCTCTGTTATTGTAAAAACAGTCTTTATGACATAGCATTGATAACATGTATGCATTTTGTCTGCGCATGCGTTAGAATTCAGATTTGAAAGTGATTTGCCGCCATTTTCTTTGCAAATTGTACTGCGTGGGAGATTTAGTGAGCGATCTTCGTCTCTAGAATGATGTTCAAGAAAATATTTGAAAGGAAATCAATAGTCTGCCTACTTTTGTTTTGCTGTAGATGATTTTTTTCCGTATATAAGGGTCGCTCAAGGTACTTAAGGCCTGGTTCAAAAAGGCAACTTGGAAAATCACATTTCTTGTAATAACTCGCTGCTCTAATTTACTTAGGTACTCATATTTAGGCATAAGGTTATATACAAGATTTGAGACAATTTGGATCTAACAATTGTGACGTCATGTGGTCACGTGACCTTATGGAGGAAAATATAGTTTTTCTTAAATGCGGTCGCGAATTCAATTCACAATGAAATACCTTTTACGTAATAGCGTTAAGGATAACCAGTTAAACAAGATAGCGTTTAGAAAACCTCGGAATTATATATAGTTTAAGAGAAAACTACTAGAAATATAATCTGATGAAATGGTCACGTGACCTCTTTTCCGAAATATTCTCCATGCAAAAAGCGGGAGACAGGTTTTCTAAACGAGGGTTAATAGATGATCATAAACGTGATTATACACAACTATTTGCTTTCACTTTCCTCTTAAACTGGCGACCGCATTTTATATTTTGTTTTCAAAATTCTTTGTCACGTGGTTAACCACGTGATACGCTGTTTTGGATTTCATTCACTTAAATGAGTAGAGGATATAAAACTCTCAAGCTGTGCCAAGTTTTGTGATGTTTAGTCAAAATGATTAGACATTATAATTTTTTTATCCCGTAAAACCAGCTACATTGTCCTTTGGGTTTATTCTCATCGAAGATGATTTCAAGAGATACTTCATAGTGAACGTTAGTATCGACACATTGAAGGTCACATTCTGTGAATTTGAGTTCTCTACATTCAAGTATTCTCAAAGTATTTTGCTCGGTTCAGTTGGGTATTTATCATTTTTGCACGTGTTTTCCTAACATTCCTACCTAAAGTACAATACTTATTAACTAGCCCCCCAGCCGAAAATATCACAAATTGACTTCTTCTAAGCTTATTCTTTGCATTCGAGAACTTATTTTAAGCTGAAAAATTGTCCCTCGATGTGAGATCGTATTATTTTGGTACTATGGTATCAGTACACTCTATTTGTTATGATTATGACTGATTTTCATCGCTGGTGTATACCATATTACAAACACTCTATGTGTTGAAGTTTATTGTAAAGGATAGCTTAATTCTTCATTTTTTTGGACTTCTTAGAATCAGCTGTAAACCGTTTGATATAAGTTTGATTCACATTGAGTTTTTATTCAGCATTGTGTTTGCGAATCGTTTATCTGAATTGGTGACGTGTCAAACTAAATTATAAGAAAACCTCTCTTAGTAGCTCACCCCCCAGCAATTGTCTTCCGTGATTTGTTGCTTCACTCATGCTAGTTTCTTAAAGACTCCGTGTCGACCGGCATGCAACGCGCGCGCAATGTTTTTGTTTTGATCCCCGCCATTCGCTCTTCTCATCGACAATATTTCCTTTTCCGAGCTGATACGTAGCAAAGGAACTGTAAAATGATGAGAAAATGAACACATTCAGTTCCGCTGAGAAGGAAAAGCGAGAGGAAATAACAACACAGCGCAGTACTATACACAGCGAAGGTTCATATTATAGTGCTTACTTACTGTAAAATAACTTCAGCAAATTCGCTGTCTGTTCGGCGATTATATCCTAGTTCACTCTTCTTAGATCTCCATAGATCTCGGATAGATTTCCTAACGTAAATAACTTTTAACTCTTCCGGTCTTTTGGGCCTACCAACAGGTCTGCTCCTCTTCCTCGTCGCTGACATGACGGGAGAAACATGGACGTGAAAATAGCAAAAAATCGTGCAGCAACTTCCTCTTCCACGACCCAATACATATTATCAGCTATACACATATAAATTCCCGACCTTTTGCCGGTGATTTCTCGAGGAGAAACAACTCGATGCCTTTCAGAAAATCAGATTGAGAATCGATAGAGATACAAACACAAGAAATCGAATTTCGTATGATACGTTATTATCGCTCTGGGCGCGCGTTGCATGCCGGTCGACACGGAGTCTTTAAGGTCTTGTTTGTTGGAGTTGAAAAATTGTCCCTCTTGCTTTGCGGTGGATTTGAAGTGTCCAAGTATCACTCATTCACCCGAATTCTCCGTAGGAATGTTGCCTTGTTTTGGCGGATTTTGTTCCATTATACGGGAAAAAATATCCACAGCACCACAAAAGTAGGCGGACTATTGATTTCCTTTCAATGATTTTCTAAAACTTCATTCTAGAGACGTAGATCGCTCACTAAATCTTCCACAGCAGTGCACTTGGCAAAACAATAGCGATACTTCATGTTTACAAACATTAACATTGTGATGTAAATATGCCAACCATTTCCACAAAGACTTCTCACACGTTTTGTTTCAACAGCCAATCGATCTCTGGTTGGCACATCGTTGGCACATGAATGACAAAAGCTGAAGTATCGATTATGCAAATAGGTACTTTGAAATCTGAATCCAAACGCATGCGCAGACAAAATGTACACATGCTAGCATTGATATAACGCGCGCTCTGTTTTAATTGGCTAATTAGCGTGCGCGAACGTGCATCCATAACTCAATGAACGCACACTCACGTTATCGGTAGCGCGCTCTGAAATCAATTGGAAAATATTGTTTTATTTGAATTTGCAGTAACTATGTTATAAAAGAAATGGTCAACGCTTCAGCTGGGCGTCCATCGAGTTATGGATGCACTTGGTCGGCTGCTAAGCACTCAAGAAGCTAGAGTCGCACTAAGCCTCGTGCGACTCTTGCGCTTCTCTCGTGCTTAGCAGCCTCCCGCGTGCATCCATAACTCGATGGACGCACGCTGAGCGTTGACCATTCCTTCATTGTAGAGTATGTAATATCAACATATCAATATCGGGAAGAGGAAAGTTCCATTTGTTTGACGGTAAAGCTTCGAAGGAGCAAAATATTGCCATCAAGAGTTTCTCTTCAAAAGCGGTTTTACAATTTCACGGTCAAGCCTGGTAACGACTATATTAACCAATCAGCGACGAGGTTCAAATTTTGTACTTGGGGCCTAGCAGAGCCTAGCATGGAAGTGAGATTCCCAACGGATTCTACCAGAGACGCTCTCTTCTCTTCTCTCCGTTCGCTCTACCACAGCCGCGCATACTCTCGCTTTATACTCTCGCCTTCGGCTCGAAAAGCGCCTCTGGAACCAGGATATAATAATGTCTGCTAAGAATGTCATCCTTTCTATGTTACATGGAATGTGGCAGAACCGCTGTCTGAGTGCCATCGTTGGACTCAAGATTCCTGAGCTACTTTGCACCAGTGAAGAATTTTCACTCAGTATTGAAGACATCGCCACGAAGTCAGGCTGCACATCAAGCAAGCAGCTCTACCCTATGATGAGAGTACTTGCTCAGTGGGGAATCGGCAAGGAGCTGGAGAACAAGCGTTTTGCCAAGACCCAAGCCATGGAACTGCTGAGACGAGACAAGGGACCAAGTCTTGGACATATGCTAGAGTATTTTGGTTCTGATGAATTTATCATGGCGACAAGACAAATGGCAACGTCTATCAGACATGGTGAGCCGGCTTTTGTTCTTGAACATGGAATGACTCACCTTCAATACATGTATGAGTTCGATCAAAGTCCTGACGATAAAGGCAAGACTTCTGAAGGTTCATCTGAACACCCTAGCTACGATCGAAGGCGTGAATTGGCTAACAACTATGAAAGTGCTATGGCTTATATGACAGACCTTCTTATTCTTCCAGAAGACCCTGGAGTTCATAACGTTTACAAGGCTTTTCCTTGGTCAACTTGCAGCAGACTGGTGGATATGGGTGGAAGTACAGGCTACTTTCTTGCATCTATCCTGAAACAACCAGACTGTGAGCATATCCAGGGGTATGTCGTTGAGCTACCAGAAGCTGTTAATGATGCCCAGAAAAAAATCCAAAACCTTGGAATCCCACAACATCGCATGGAATTCATCAAGCACGATTTCACCAAACCATTTCCCAGTGAACTTCAGCTGCAAGTAGATACTGTGATGTTCAAAAACGTCATTGGTATGTTGCTTGACGATGGTGACAAGGTACCGACATTGCTACGTAACTGCCGAAGCCTCTTTGCTAAAGATGGTGCCGGGAGACTTCTAATCATTGGCGTCTGCTGCCCAGAACCCGAGGACAAAGATCATAATGTTGGAATAAATGGGATGCAGTTTGGGTTTTTTCACATGCACCGGCTGAATATCACTTGTAACGCTCTATTGACTCGAACAGAATGGATCGACAAACTCGGAGAAATTTGCATGAAGTCTGAATACCAGCTGAAACACATATATGACACCTTTGATGGGGGACATACAATTTTTGAGCTTTCAGTGATAAAGAATAATTAGAATCGCACTCTGCAGCAATTGTTTGAAATACTAAAGCCGAATCTTCACGAGCAAATTTTCCTTGACAAGTTTTCCTTGACAAGGAAGACTTGGAAGGCTCGTGTAGATGACAAAAAAAATTCAATTTTTCCTTGTCAAAGAGAATTAAATTCGGTGTAAATAAAACGTTTTTGTGGCCATTCACCACACACTTGTCAAGGAATTAAACTTGTTCGTGTAGATGCGGCTTAAATCCGCGCACCATAAATAGACAGTCAGTACTTTTTTGGAGAGTAGTTTTTTTTACATGGGAGTTAAGGTGTTTGCTCCCTACTGCTGTCAGCTTCACCATTTGTATTTTTAGTGAAGTTTAGAAAACGAGAGGCCGTGTTGTTTCGCCTCGTATCTATATACCCGATACAACACGGCATCGAGTTGTGATATTGATATTGTGATGTTTGAAATTGTTAATAAACACGCATAAAAATGTTTAATATTTTATTCTTTGTTTTTCTTTGTTGGCATTTTTATTTTCTTCCAATTGAGAATTTAGCACACTTTAGCATGTTATTTTACTTATATCATCAGCTCATTAGCATGCTAAATTGCTGCCCAGGTCACTGGGAAAAACGCAGCTCGGCCGCTGTAAATTATGTGTCAATTGGGTGTCAATTGTGTGTGGTGAATGGCCACAAAAACGTTTTATTTACACCGAATTTACACCGAATTTATACCGAATTTACACCGAATTTACACCGAATTTACACCGAATTTACACCGAATTTACACCGAATTTACACTGGCCAAGAACGTTGTTTTTTCAGTGAGTCTGCAATCCATGTGGTCTGCGACAAGGACCAGATTTTCGGTTGTTCCGGTTTGGAATTTCACAGCGCATGCGTTGAATTAGTTACAAGTTTTTCGAGTGTTTCCTTCGCAATCATTTTTGGTCTCGCTCCACTCCCCTGCAGTCCCTTCCCATAAAAATGGCTGCGAACGAGACTATCGAGATGTTTGCATGCCCTGTGGAAATATCACCACAGATCGACCGAATATTTACACGAAAGATTTATTAAAGTGTTTTCGCAATTAGCTCATCACCGATATATCAAAGAGCGATTCATCGAATATCTTAATCCCTGGAAGGTCTTTAGGTGTGTATATACTAACGTTCATTCTCTCAACTGCCATAATCGGGGGCTCGGGGATCAGGAATCTCCAGTAAGGGAGCTCGCGGAGTTTCCCCGTTCTCTGAATGGCTGTCTTGCGAGCGCTGTCAGGTGTTGTCCCCCCTGTTCTTGCGTTTATGGCTTTATGGAAGACGTTTTGGTGGAGTGCAGAGGACTGTCCCTCAAGGCTTGGTTTTGATCTGGGTTTGGCCGATGTTGTTGTTGTTGTCACACTTTTGATTGTACGAATTTCATTCGCTTCGTCTTGAGACTCGTTTTCAGATTCGCTCTCCGAAAAAGCCTCAAGGTGCTTGATTTCCTCGTTTTTCGAGTCTAAATACCGCGCGATACTTGATCGTCTTGAGCTTGGGCGCGCGAGGATAATGAACTTGGAGTGTTTAGGCGCCGCTGTGGCGTTCCAAAGGTTATATTGATCGGGCTAAATCGCAAAGGGCTTGAAGTTGTACTGCTAAAGTTCGAGCTGTTTGGTCGCGTAGGGCTACCTTTTGTACTAAAATCGTAGGGCGACGAAGAGAGATGACTCATACTGCGCTTCCTAAACAGCACGTCACAATTTTTATAAACTTGAGTAGGAGTTTTAGGCTTCGTTACGTCATGATCAGGCGGAACGCAGAGCACGTATGGAGACACTGAAATGTCGGGAAAATTCTCACCAAAATCCTCAACACTGGCTTGTTGCTTGCGCGCCTTCGTGCAGTCTGCGCACAATCCTGGTCCAAGAATATCGCAAAAGTGTTTAGGAATGTCAGTGTTTTTCATAAAGATGGCTCTGTCACAATACCGTGAGTTGGACTTTAGACGAAATCGTGGTAAAAACCCTCGACTCGCTAAGTCTTGTTGCTCTGTCTCGTGATTCAATGCCAATTTACGTTCCACTAGTCCCATGGAATGGTCGGAATGGTCGTCTTTTGGTTTCGACTTATTTTGTTTTTCCAGCTTTTCATCATCATCATCTTCATCATCATCTGGTTCTTGTTTCACTGAAATAACTTCATAGCGAAAGGTCTCTGGTTTCTCACTCTTCGGCCTTGCGCTCAATTCCTGATGAGGTTTCAAACTTGGAGTACAACTCGAGAATCTGCGTTGTAGTTTAGTCGGTGAATTAGATGGTGCCTCCAAGCGGATCTCTAAATCAGGAGTTCGACGTTGCTTTTGATCAAGTTCATGAAACAAATTCTCAAGCCCAGATTTGCGCTTAATGGAGTACTTGTTGCAATTGTTCGGCGAAGTTAGAAATGATGCCTTTCGGGTTTTCTTGTAATTTTGGAACTCTTCAATAGCCATTCTGGACTCTTTCCAGCGAGGTTGTTGTCTGTGCTAGATAAACAAGTGCCTAACGTCTCAGTTTACTCCCGAAATTGGCGTTCAACAACTTACAACAAGGTTGTTTGCTGTTCGCATAGTGACAAACAGAAGAAATTGTGTTCGCCGATGAAAAATTGATCAGTTTTTGTCATCGTTCATAAATACAAACAATCCAAGAACAAAAGGGTTTTACACTATTAATAAACTTCGATCGAAAGTTAATCTCTAGTTTCGACATCAATTCGGCATTTAACAAAAGAAAGCCATGTTGAAATTCTCATGGGAGTTTATAAAACCTAATTAACTCGTCGGACAACGACTGAAAAGGTTTAAGCGAAGAATAGTTGCTATAACTACCGGCAGAAACACAGACGATTTGTTTGTATCCTAGAAAATTATCATTACATGATCCATGATCACAAGGCTTAGTAGCGAAAAGGCCAAGCCAGGGCAGGCGGGGCGATGTTTCGGCACCCGAGCCCTTGGAGCCTCGTTGGGATCCCTGTGGAACGCGAGTAGGCTCGCGGGCTTCCTGTGTCTCGAAAATATCAATAATTTTCACGGCTAGTTTTCAAAATATATTTTTTTATCAAAAATCTGTATTTAGACTAACAAAAATATTATGGTGCAAGTGATTACACTGACAGGAAGTTTATTTATTGGTAAAACAAAATAAATGTGACAGGCCCACAATTATTCCGAAATTCCCCCCAAAAATGAAATATATAAAATGGTTTTCATCAAATTGTTTTAGAAGTGCTGAATTTTAAAAACAGATAAAGGGAAAAAAAACTTTTCAGTCATAAAAAGACTAAGAAAAAAAGAAGAAAAAAATTGGTTCCTCTGGGGCTCGAACCCAGGACCTTCTGCGTGTAAAGCAGACGTGATAACCACTACACTAAGGAACCAATATACATATACGATGATTGAAAACTAATTATATAAAGGGTTTAGATTCACATTATTATATTAAATGGCCGATAACTCCCGCAAACTACGAACTAAACTCCTTTTCGGGCAACTCATGTGTCACATTCTCCCTCTTAGCCTTTCTATTTTTACTAAACAAGAACAGAAGACTTTTGTTGCTGATATGATCACTACTTGTCAGATTATTTTAAATAATAAAACCAATTTGAGAAAAAAATAGCATATTAAACAACCTTTTAAATGTCATACGTGTGAAGTAGATAATAATGCAAGAAAACTGTAATAAATATAATTGTTTATTAATTAATTGATGATTTTCATGTGCCATAACTCCGACCCAGTTTCTCACAAATATTTAGCACAGGTAGTCCAAGATTAGTGTTTGTCAACTTGTTCAACTCAGCATATAATACACTTAAACTTTATTTCTTAAAAATGCATTAACAACCTTGAGGGGAGGGGGAACTGGAGTATTCAGATGAGGGGGGTACAAATGAAGCCAAAAAAATACCTCCCCAGAAACCCCCACCCCCCCCTCCTTCCCCCCCCCCCCCCTCCCCCCTCCTTACCCCCCCCCCCCCCCCCCCCAAAAAAAACCCCACCCTTAGGGCCACATATCTAAAGACTTGAGAAGTAGCAAAAGCCGTGTACGAGTAATAGATCTACTGGTCAAAAACAATGTTAAATGAAGCAAGTAGTCCAAGGACTCAGCAAAGACCAATACAACGTATATTTTTTTTGGTAACTATATTTTGGCTAGCCAGACTAGCCTTCTTCAGGTTTTTTTAGCCTTCTTTAGGTTAACCTGAAGAAGGCTAGTCAGGCTAGCCGAAATATAATTACAAAAAATAATATACGTTGTATTGGTCTTTGCTGAGTCCTTGGACTACTTGCTTCACATATCTAAACCTTATACAAAAGGTAATTTTTCATACTACTTGGGAATGGGTAAATCCTTCACTTTGTCTGAACTCTTCTTCAGTACGCTGTTAATGTTATGGCGACATAATCCCTGTAATGTATTTGGCCTTTTGTATTCATACACTGCCACTGTCTCACCACATCCATTGTAATCAGTCATAATTAACTGATCTTTTATAGCGTTAACACATATTTTGCCTATTGGCCCACTTTGGTCAGAATAAATCCCTGTAGAAACAATCACATGTCCAATGCTCCCTTCAGTAGCTAATTCCAGTGCAATGACCTCGTCATTAGTTGCAACAATGATATGTTCACCATCATGTGCAAGACTAAAGACAAGGCCAAACTCCTTTTTCTTTCCATCGATGAAGCAGTGTGTTATAGCTTGCAGGCATGTGGTAGGTGTACCATCTGATGTAAAATCCACATGCAGACATGAAAAGTTGCTGTCATATTGTGTCTGGTAGCAGACAATGTAGTTAGACTTCGAGCAACACAACAGTCTGATGTCTTGCTCTATTTCCAAGCCCTTGTAGATCACTTTTGTCTCTATGACTTTCATCTTCTCATAGTCAATGACAAATTCAACAAGACAACCATCAACATTGCCAACAAGAAGGTTATTATCCGGAGTTAGAGCTAACCGATGGCACCACAGTAGATTTTGTAATAATCTGTCATATCTAAAACGACGTCCCCAGAAGATATACAGTAGATTTTGATGCCTTTAGGACGATCTGCAGAGTTCCAGTTCCCGTAGGACACAGCCAAATAATCTCCTGATACAAATATCAGGTCAGTTATATAATGATCCTGAAGTTTGATCTGAAAAACTTTGACATTTTCTTCTTCTTCTTCTTCTTCTTCTTCATCATCATCGTCACTATCCGTTTCATTCTCAGGCTTCCACAAGCGTATATGAGACTGATAATACGATGCGACCAAGTTGTGTTCACTACTGTAGTCAAAATAACCTATTTCTTTGGAATCTGGGTCTGTGTAGATCATTAGAAAGTTGTCAATAAGAAACTGATTTTGAACCGACATTTCTCGACATTTTCACAAATGTTTCCATTCCCCCCTCGTTACCACAGGTAGCCCAATCAACTATTGGAAGCATTTCAAAATAAATATGTCATTTCCGGTTTCGTAAGGATTTTCCTCCAGAGATTTTGCAGAAAAAAGGGGGAGGGGGAGGGATTGCATTCAGGTTGGACATTGGTTTTCAGCCAAATTACACACACGCACCTTTTTGGCACAAAAGGTATTCGAATCTCCAAAAAAAAAAAAAAGGGGGGGGGGGGGGGGGGGAGGGGGCGTGCGCCTCATTCGCCCCACTACTGTTAGCTCTAGTGCTGTTTTACATATACGCAGACGTTAATCATTACACCCCGCTAACTCGAACTCCCACGGAAAACGGTTCGAACTGGTTCGAGCCAGCTAGTAACGGGTACGTTTGACCATGATTTGAGCCAAGGGAAAATAAAACTAGTTCGCGCGAGTTAGCGGGGATTTCGGACCAAGAGCATACGATCAATTTTCATGTAAAAAGAAATGTTTTAACTCCCATTTTACAGTTTGACATATTATGTAGAAAGCTACGTACAGAAAGGTAGTCTCCCTCGCATCCGGGAGCGTTGCGTGACGGAACTAAAGACGGATGCGAGGGCGGACTAACAAAAAGGGGGATAATATTCCAATATCACCTGCTTGGTGACGCATTCTCGTACTTTTTAGACTCGGGCCTTCCTTCGCTTGATACTATATAGCACACGAAGAGCAGTTCTGTACTAGTGTTTGCCTGTCATTCGAGGGAAAATAATATCTGATATTGAATGACTTTTAATTTAATTTACCAGCTACAATTAATATAAAAAGTGCTCATTTAGTGTTCAGTGTTTGTGTTTATATAACTAAGGCAAATATTTCTTAAAAAGATATATGTCTTAACTAAACCTTTAAAATTACTTAAAGTGTATATGACACGAATTTTTTTATTTTGAAAATCGATTATATATGAAGTGAATAGTGGGATGGTACAATATTTTATGATTTGAGCTTCGCATTTGCGAGTTATAAAGGTTTGAAATCGTGATATTGTAATTTGGTGACGTCAGATTGTTTTTAATTTATTATACAAAACCGTCCTTGTGCAAATTATTAACATTTTTAATCTGGCAAAAAGTTATTCTACAACTTATATAAATTTTGTTAAACTTGTTTTTCTATTTCAGAAAAGAATGCTACTTGAAATAATAGAAATAAGTTATGGAAAAAAACAATCTGACGTCACCGAATTAGCATAACTCGCAAATGCGAAGCTCAAATCACAAAATACTGAAACAATCCCACTATTCACTTCATATATAATCGATTTTCAAAATAAAACAATTCGTGTCATATACACTTTAATGTATTTGATAAACGGATGCTGCTAGGCATCGAGTTCCATAATTTTGGTGCAGCTGTTTGGAAAGCTCTGTCTCCAGTCTTTGTTTTTGTTGGTGGAATAACAAGCAGGTTTTGAGCAGAAGAACGCAGTGAGCGGCCAGGTTTGCATTCAACCACAAGTTCTGACATTTGATACTAGCTAGTACCATTTATTATTTACTGTTTTTTATCATTTTTAAGGTAGCCGGAGTACTTTTATCACTGATTGTATAAAAGGTAGTTCTTCATTGAACTTGAAATAGGTAAATCTTCCACGTTTGCTGTATTACGTCTCAAAATGCTATTGATTTCATGACGACATATTCTTTGCAGGGTGGCCATGGTAATTTTGTATTCATATACTTTGATGACATCACTACCGTCACACACCATTAACTGGCCTTTATCATTATGCCTTATTTGGCCTACTGGCAATTGATCAAGAATCCTCGTAGAAACAATAGCATGTCCAATGCTCCCTTCACTAGCTGATTCCAATGCAATGACCTCGTCTCTAGTAGCAACAATGACATTAGTACCATCATGGGTAAGACTTAGTACAATGTCAAACTCCTTTTTCTTTCCATTGATGAAGCAGTGTGTTATAGTTTCCAGGCTTGAAACAGCTGTTCCATCCTCTGATGGGAACTCGACATTCAGACATTTGAACGAATTGGAGAGTTCTTGCCCTTCACTAAAGCAGACGGCATAACTAGACCTCGAGCAACACATACACCAAATATAGCACTGTGACTGATAGATTTCTTTTTCAGTAAAGATATTCGTTTCAAAATCGAGGGAAAATTCAATGATGAAGCGACCTCCAACAAGTAGATGATTTCTGGGGTTGAGCGCCAGCGTCACGCACGAACTATCCCTTAATCTTATATCCGCGACCTCTGCCAGAGATGATATCGAATATATACCTAGGCTCTTAACATCATAGGTGAATATGTTTGCACGACACGCCTAGATATCCTCCTGGTATCAATAGAATATCATCTAGTATTCCCTTCGTAACAATCTTAGTTACAACTTCACCAGTCTCTGGGTTCCATATGGCTACATTGGTGGACTCCAGTTGATACGATGCGATCAAGTTCAGTTCACTGCTGTAGTCGAAGCGATCTATCGTACCTGTAGGGACTTTGATTTCCCGAATACAGTTATTACAGATGAATTTCATAGCTACATGTAGTAAAGTAGAAGAGTAGGGATGGTCCGCTGCAGATAAACAATGACTTGTACTGAATTTCGCTTTCGTGTCCGAGTATGCAAATCAACACTGACCACAGGTAACCCAAAACTACCATCAAATCACATCGACTGGTCACATCACGTACTGACTTTGAATCATCCATGCGGTAGTGATGCACTCCGACAGAGATTGATATCGTCAGTTTTTTCCCCTCTTTCGATGTTTTAATGTCATCTCTTTTATGCAACGAAAGAAACGCTGCTCTGCTAGAAACTAAACGTTTTATCAAGTCGGCCAACAAATATGCAACTTTTAATAGAACGACCTTTTTGTTTATTTGCACCAGTCAATGTAAATCCCCGCCCGTATATTAAAATCCCGGTCAGGATTTGGCCTCTAGTACTAATGATTCAAGGCAGCCCAATCATTGCTTCCGAGGCTAGAAAACATATTACGTTGGGATTCCTGTGTGCGTCCCGCAAGAGGTGTCCGCAGAAACAAAAAACTCACAGGAACCCCACATAATACGTATTGCGAGCGTGCGCTCTTCCACAGGAAACCCATCAAAAAACGCGCGCATACAAATATATTTTTATTGATCATAATTAGAGCATCACTGCCTGTGTTTATGTTGCACGCTTTGTGCTCCAAAGGAATCAGTTCACGCACTCAAACAACAACGCATTGCTCGTCTGATTAATGATTATTTATTGGTGAATCATTCCATCAGATTTCAATCGTATAGGTAACATCACTTTGTCATCGGGTTCTAAACACCTCTAATATTGGAACTTTTGGAATCGTCTACCTGAGATTAAAACAAAATTTAGTTAATGTTTAGTTGATTTGCCAAAACAGAAAAATATAACCGTCATCGGGCACTCTAGTAGTCTCCTATGCACCCGTTCTTAGTTTCGGGATCCCTGTGCTCCCTCTCCAGGGATCCCGAAACTAAGAACGGGTGCATAGGAGACTAGCACTCTAGTCTCCCTCGCATCCGTCTTGAGTTCCGTCACGCAACGCTCTCGGCCCGTTGCGTGACGGAACTCAAGACGGATGCGAGGGAGACTACGGTCACTCCGATCTGTGGCAAATGATGGAGCACGGCCTCTATCGGCTCTAGATTTTCAATTTTGTTCTTTACAATCAAAATCCCAGCGAAAGGATAATTCTGCTACTGATACTTACGTTTACTTAGTTAACCGAGGTTCTGCCCCAGGCCTTCCACGACTGCTATAAATAGATGAAATAATAAAAGAAATAAACAACATATACCTTCGATGATGATGATGGTGGTGGTGGTGATAATGATGATAATGATAATGGTGGGGCTGGTGATGATGCTGATGATAATAATGATAATAGTGGGGGTGGTGGTGATGATGATGATGCAGATGATAATGATGATTGTGGTGATAATGATGATGCTGATGATAATAATGATAATAGTGGGGGTGGTGGTGATGATGATGATGCAGATGATAATGATGATTGTGGTGATAATGATGATGCTGATGATAATAGTGGGGGTGGTGGTGATGATGATGATGCAGATGATAATGATGATTGTGGTGATAATGATGATGCTGATGATAATAATGATAATAGTGGGGGTGGTGGTGATGATGATGATGATAATGATGATTGTGGTGATAATGATGATGCTGATGATAATAATGATAATAGTGGGGGTGGTGGTGATGATGATGGTGGTCGAGATAGCAAAGGTTCCACTGTAGTAATCTAGACAGTTTTGTTACTATGGCAACACTTGGTAACCACCTACCTGTTTATTCGGGTCTGCATCACGGCCAGGTGGTCTCTTATTCCCATAAGGCATAGCATTAGTAGGAACCACACTAGCCATGGTCGTTGTTGTACCATCTGGCGGCTGATGACTCCATCGTGCAGCCCGCCCCACCGGTCTTGTGGTAGGTGGTTGGGACGAGACCACAGCGGGAGAGGGGTGGAATTCATTGACCTCTCCTTGGTAAATGCGCCGAGTGCTATTGAGTAGCTTAACCCGTGGACCCTAATTATGGAAAAAGTAAGCATCGGTGATCAGTTCCGAGGGTCGTGGATTAGAATCCATCGAGGTCAGATACTATTTTCTCTTACTCCTTCCCTTTATTTCTAGGACTAACGCTCAGAAGGATTTTTATGGGTATCTTTATAGCATTTTCCTTTAATTTCTGTAAAAATCGCAGTTCAGTCATGGCAGCCATGCCACTGATGGATGATTTTTACCTTTCGAGCTGCTCTTGGAGTTTCTGTCTCGACAAGAACTGACTGTCTTTGCGAAACCTCTCGAACAGCACCCTACAAAGACATATATTACAATAGTGAAGATATACGCACGGGGAATCGTGCTAGAGCAATAACGACGGCAGTAACAACAAGAACAGCAGCGACAACAACAACAATAGCAACAGCAACAACAACAGCTGCAGCAACAACAACAGCAAACAGCAGCAAACAACAGCAGCAGCAGCAACAACAACAGCAACAACAACAATAACAACAACAACAGCAGCAACAACAACAACAGCAACAACAGCTGCAGCAACAACAGCTGCAGCAACAACAGCAACAATAACAACAGCAACAACAACAGCAGCAACAACAGCAGCAACAGCAACAACAACAGCTGCAGCAACAACAACAGCCAACAACAACAATAACAGCAACAACAACAGCAGCAGCAACAACAGCAGCAACAGCAGCAACAACAACAGCAGCAGCAACAACAACAGCAGCAGCAACAACAACAGCAGCAGCAACAACAACAGCAGAAGTAACAATAGCAGTGACAAAAACAACAAAGCGACGAAAACAGTCCATGTAAAATGCTTTTTACCTTAAATTCTCGTTTTAATTTGTATTTCAACTTCTGTTGTTCGTTCGTCTTTTTGCTTCCTTGTTTAGCTCGCTTGGACTTGATTTCGTAACTGTGAAATACAAAATAAACATAAGAAAGCAAACAAACAACAAAACGATGACAATGATGACAACAGTGAAATGACGACGGCAATCAACAATACTATTACATCAATTATAACAAAAACAAACAACATCACAACCCCTTCTGGGATCCCTTGGCTTTATTATGACCGAGGGGGACTTGGTCCCTTGTACACATTCAAGTCCCTCTCGGTCAATAGACAACAGGAAACCCAGAGAGAAGAAAAACAATTTGCAAATTCAATCAATCAATCAATCAATCAATTTTTTTATTCCATTTCAATTAAAATATAATAATTACAAATGATTATTAAAAGGAAAAGGAAGACTAAACAAACCCAAAAGGGCTTTTACAAGTAGTCTCCCTTATTAAATTAAAATATCACTAATAAATATAAAACGTATCAGGGATCAGTATTTGTAAATAGGTATGGCATATATACAAATTTTGTAAATTGATAATATTTTAATTAACATTTCATATATTATTTAATCAACGAGTCAGCGATTAATAATTATTTCATTCTGCTTTTAAACATATTTTTTGAAGCAGAGGTTCTTATTTGAACTGAAAGATTATTCCAAATTGAAGTTCCTTTTGATTTAATAAAAAATCGACCATAGTTAGTTCTGTATCTAATCATGTGTAGGTTTTTTGATGCTCTAGTATTATGATGATATAAATTTACATTTGTTTGGAAGAAATTGCTAAACATAGAAGGTAAATTATTTGAATGATAATCATACATAAATAAACTTGAAACAAAGTCATTAATTTGAAAGATATTGAGTAGCTTTAGATTTTGAAATAATGGTAATGACGAAGCTCTATTTGGCAAAATTGATGAATCTTACTGCCTTTTTTTGTAATTTAAAAATTTGTTCTAATCTAGAAGGATAATTACAACCCCAAACGAGGTTTCCATAATATAGATAAGGGTAAATCAGGGAATTATATAGAATTACCAGAGTGTTTTTTTGTTGACAAAATATCGAGCTTTGCATAAAATGCCTATGCTTTTAGCAACTTTATTACTAACGTAATTTATATGATGTTTCCATGTTAAGTTTTGATCCAGTATGATACCTAAGAATTTGGTGGTTTTAACGTTTGAAACTTGATGGGATTGCAAACTAATGTTTCATATTTTTACTTGTTGGTTTATGTTTTGATTTAAAAAACATATAATTTGTCTTTTTTAAGTTTAGAGTTAACTGATTATACTCAAAGCCACGTTGCAATGTTTGATAATTCGTTTTTGATGAGGGATTCAAGTTCATTTAAATCCTTTCCCGAATAAAACAAGTTAGTATCATCTGCAAAAAGAATAAATGAAGTCTTTGAGCTGCTTGTGCAAATATCGTTTATGTATAGCAGGAATAAAAGTGGACCTAGTATAGAGCCCCGAGGTACTCCGCATTTTATAGTTAATTCATCTGATGTAGTATCATTAATTTTTACTATTTGTTTTCGATTGCTTAAATAGCTTTCAAACCATTTTTGAGAATTACCTCTTATTCCATAGTGATATAATTTATTTAGTAAAATGTTATGGTTAACAGTATCAAATGCTTTTGATAGATCCAAAAAAATTCCCACTGCATATTTATTGTGTTCAATAGAATCTACGATTTTTTCTGTTAGATCAACAATTGCATGAATAGTTGATCTATTTTTTTCTAAATCCATATTGATGACTGGTTAAGATGTGTAATTTGTCAATATATTTTATTAGTCTATTATACATTAATTTTTCTAGAATTTTAGAAAAACATGGTAAAAACTGAAATAGGTCTGTAATTAGTTAGGTCATTAACATCCCCTGCTTTAAAAACAGGTGTTACAATTGCTATTTTAAGTTTGTCAGGTACAATACCAGTTGTAAATGAAAGGTTAAATATATAAGATAACACCGAGCTTATTGTCGAAGCAACGTGTTTAATAACTTTAGGATGTATTTGATCAATACCACTACTTTTGTTTACGTTTATTTTGCCCAACTCTTTTACTACTTCACTTGGTGTGATTTCACTGTAAAAACATGGAATTTAAGTAATCACCAGTTAAATAATTATTGTACATATCGTTACTCTTATCAAATTTTCCCGCAAGTTTAGGACCTATGTTTACAAAAAAATCATTGAAATTGTTTGCTATGTCACTAGGGTCGGTTAGTTCTTTTTGTTCAACTACAAATTTTGACGGAAAAGAGTGCGTATTATTTTTTCGGTTCAGCAATTCATTTAGAGTCCGCCATGTTTTCTTTTGTATTACCTTGGTCACTTGTCAGTTTTTTATGAAAATACAGTTTCTTGGCGATTCGAATTGTATCATTCAATTTATTCCGATATATTTTATATTTCGATTCATTGGTTTGCGTAGGTTTACTCAACAATTTCTTATATAATCTGTGCTTATTCTTTATAGATTTTACGATTCCGTTAGAAATCCATGGATTATCCGACCTCTTCAAATGTGCCTTACTTACTTTCTTTAGAGGGAAGTGTTTATCATATAAATGAGTGAAGGTTTTTAGGAATTCGTTATATAGTTCATTAGGGTCATTAAACTTTGTTGAAAAATATTGATGGCAATATTTTCCTCGAGTTTTTAAATAAAGTCCTACTCTGTCTCTTTCTGTACGTACAAAACGACGAAGACAATATTAGATCAAACAACAACAATTTTCGTCCACACTACATTGTTATACATACTGTTCTTGGAACTTTGGAGTAAACGTCTTTAAGGCCCTCAGGTTTTCTTGTGTGCAGAGTAAGGTGTTTTCGCGGTTGATTTTCGAAGGAAATAATTTGCCCTAAAACTGACGTGTGCAGGTCCTGGAAGAAAGAGGACACTTAGGTTGTGTTTACACTTGAGCACTTTACCAAGGTATCGATCAGAAAACTAAGGTTAACCGCTCAACAAATAATAGTTTTCTAATTTCTACCAAGGTTCGGTAACTCGTTTACTTCAGTAAGCCAACAAGTGTAAATACAATGAATAAAGAACGTTTCTTCAACCCATGATGCCTTATCGCTAATGTTATGATTGTGTGTACACTGCTAAAAACTATTACAATTTTGACTTTAACTAGAACACAGTATTCTTTGTTTGATGACAAATCGAACAGATTTTCACGGGCAACAGGTCACGTAGAGTCAGTATTTTGGGTAATATTTGTATTTTCCGTATCGGTTATAAGCTCTCCGAAGCTCTGTTATTGTCTGTATTTGTTTCTGATGACCTTTAGTAATCCGAACCCCGACATCTGGTTTTATTTATGACGTCAGCGAAAGCCCCGACGCCCTTATGTATCTGTCATCACTTGTTCCACCCCACGTGATTTTTCTTGCACAAAGTCAAGACGAAGGAAGAGAGAGGTCTAAGCCAATCAGAAGATAGGATTCAGGCCTGTTTGCATACCCTTCTCCCTTCGCTTTCGCTTTCCGGATGTGACGCAGGCTAAGCTTATAACCGATACGGAAAATAAAAATATTACCCAAAATACTGACTCTACGTGACCTGTTGCCCGTGAGATTTTCTTCTGATTTGAATGAAAATGTGCGAGCAAGGCATCATGGGATCGGTCACATGATCTTTTATTAAATGAGCATACACTCGGGCTTATGACAAGGACAATGTCAGTTTTGCGTGAGGAGGGACCTGACAATGACTGACAGTTGTGTGACGAGGGAGACTATGTATATATGTGTCGGTGAGCATAGATAAAAATCTCCGAATCGTACTTCCATAGCACGTACTTGGAAACGTCCAGTTGAGGTTCATATTCATGGTCAGACGGTTCTGATAACGTCTTTGGTTTCTTCGTTATCGCAGAGGAAAGTCGAACTTCGTATCTTTTTAAACATCCAGTTGATTCAGACTACGGTATGATGTGACAAAGCTCGACCAATCTGCTGTCTCTGCCTATACATTGAAAAGATCTTGTTCGATTTATCTCGAAATCAGAAAGGAATTATCAATTAAAAAATCAAAAGCTGCTTCTGTTAGATTTAAGATGTGACCTCAAGTGACCTCAAATACGTTTAAAGACGTACCACAGCGTACCTTGAAGAGTCGGAGATCTTTATCTATGCTCACCGACACAAATAGTCTCCCTCGTCACTGAGCGTCTTCTTCTGTAATAGATCCCTAAAATCTAAGGACGTTTTGATTTCGATTGTATTTTTGCCGTTTACTGACCTGTTTTGAGCGTGGAAATTCTGTTTTAAATAGCGCTACGCGGCGGTTCTAAAATTAGGTCGCGTAATAGATGTATGACTCACACAAGGATCACACAACTGTAATCGTACTTGAATTTTTCAAACGTGGAATAAAATAAACATCCATCGTGAGTTACTGAAAATAACTCGACTGGCTCGATTGTTTGCATGACTTCTGTACATGTAGCTTTCTGTCA
>JAUJYZ010000786.1:0-37500 GCA_033675265.1 Actinostola sp. cb2023
GTAATATCCTATGTGTTCTTTTCAGTTAAGATATAAGTTATCATTGGTTCTTTCTTTCCCTTCATTACCACTGGTCCTCTTCTCTTGAAAACAAATCTTTCATTTGGCTGACAAAGGAGGCATCTGATGGTAGAACAAAATAAGTTATTTAATGTGTGTGTATGAAATGAGGTCCATACCTAACATTTGTTATTTTTACAAAAAATTGATTACTTGTTTGCCTTTGGTGAATCATCAGATAATATCCATTTTTCATTTTACATAAATTTTGATGGTTATGGGTACATTGTACACTGTAGCTTCAAATTTACCTGTATGCATATTCTGATACATTAATTTTTCCTTTGAGTCCAGTTGTTTCAGTACGGCTTGTAAGATTAACTGTATTTCCAAATAAGCAATAACGAGGCTTTTTTCTGTCCTACAACACCAGCAACAACCTCACCAGAATGAATCCCTATAGTTACCTTTAGGAATGGAAAAAATAATATTATTGATGTGCGCGCTACTTAGGATAATTTATGCAAAACACTAAAAATCGACCATACACCCAGACTTAAATGCTGAGTCTCCGTATGTTACGTATAGGACGAAGGTGTCGGCCTCATCCGCGCTATCGGGTAGTACACAATCAGCGAAGTAGTCAAAGAGGGAGGGAACAGTCGTATCCTAGTCCTAAATGACTGCCCCTTACCACTTCAAGCTATCTGTACTTCCGATTGTTTTCGAGGTTCAATTTAGTAGTCTATCGTGTAACAGTCATTGTTATGGACATTTCTTGACTAACGTAGTCCTCTGGTTAAGTGCTGGGATTTAGAAACCAGCGACACGGGACGACACGGGGTTCGATTCTCGGTGCGGGCATGATTTCTTTTTTCTTCTATCTTTTTTTCCTGTTCTTTTTTCTCTCTTTTTTACTTATTTTATTTCTTCAGTAGATATCTCTTTTTCTGTTTTAATAGAAAACAAACTTATCATGCACAGAAGTTAATTTCAGTTGCGAACCCCACTAAAATCTAAGCCGGCCTGTTTTATTAATGAAATAATATATCACTGTTAATAATCATAGTGCGATGAAACTTATCTGATTAAAAATAAAGTTAGTATTTACCAAGGCTGACTTATCCCGTAAAACGTTCCGACTGTCTATCATGGATTGTCCAGCCTTTCACGGCCAGATCAGTGCCCGCAGTCTCAATATGTTGATCAAGATTTTGCAAGGGCTATAGTCCATCAAAAATCTTCATTTTGGGCCATTTTTGGGCATTCTGCATGGGCTATAGTCCATCAAAAATCTTCATTTTGGAATATTTTTGGACATTTTGCATGGGCTATTGTCCATCAAAAATCTTCATTTTGGGCCATTTTGAACATTTTGCATGGGCTATTATAGTCCATCAAAAATCTTCATTTTGGGCCATTTTTAGGCATTCTGCATTTGCTATTGTCCATCAAAAATCTTCATTTTGGGCCATTTTGGGCATTCTCTGCATATGGGCTATAGTCAATCAAAAATCTTCATTTTGGGCCATTTTTGGGTTCAGTTCTCTGCATATGGGCTATAGTCCATCAAATATCTTCATTTTGGGCCATTTTTGGGCATTCTGCAAGGGCTATAGTCCATCAAATATCTTCATTTTGGGCCATTTTGAACATTTTGCATGGGCTATTATAGTCCATCAAAAATTAATCTTCATTTTGGGCCATTTTTAGGCATTCTGCATGGGCTATAGTCCATCAAAAATCTTCATTTTGGGCCATTTTTAGGCATTCTGCATTTGCTATTGTCCATCAAAAATCTTCATTTTGGGCCATTTTGGGGAATTCTCTGCATATGGGCTATAGTCAATCAAAAATCTTCATTTTGGGCCATTTTTGGGTTTTCTCTGCATATGGGCTATAGTCCATCAAAAATCTTCATTTTGGGCCATTTTTGGACATTTTGCATGGGCTATAGTCCATCAAAAATCGTCATCTTGGGCCATTTTTAGGCATTCTCTGCATATGGGCTATAGTCCATCAAATATCTTCATTTTGGGCCATTTTTGGACATTTTGCATGGGCTATAGTCCATCAAAAATCGTCATCTTGGGCCATTTTTAGGCATTCTCTGCATATGGGCTATAGTCCATCAAATATCTTCATTTTGGGCCATTTTTGGGTTTTCTCTGCATATGGGCTATAGTCCATCAAATATCTTCATTTTGGGCCATTTTTGGGTTTTCTCTGCATATGGAGAGTCCATCAAAAATCTTCATTTTGGGCCATTTTTGGACATTTTGCATGGGCTATAGTCCATCAAAAATCGTCATCTTGGGCCATTTTTAGGCATTCTCTGCATATGGCTATAGTCCATCAAAAATCTTCATTTTGGGCCATTTTTGGACATTTTGCATTTGCTATTGTCCATCAAAAATCTTCATTTTGGGCCATTTTGGGCATTCTCTGCATATGGGCTATAGTCAATCAAAAATCTTCATTTTGGGCCATTTTTGGGTTCAGTTCTCTGCATATGGGCTATAGTCCATCAAATATCTTCATTTTGGGCCATTTTTGGGTATTCTCTGCATATGGACTATAGTCCATCAAATATCTTCATTTTGGGCCATTTTTGGGCATTCTGCAAGGGCTATAGTCCATCAAATATCTTCATTTTGGGCCATTTTTGGGCATTCTGCATGGGCTATATAGTCCATCAAAAATCTTCATTTTGGGTCATTTTTGTGCATTCTGCATGGGCTATAATTCCATCAAAAATCTTCATTTTGGGCCATTTTTGGGCATTCTCTGCATATGGGCTACGTATTTAACAGCGAATAATAAAAAAATGGTACAGTTCTCACACACTCCCGTGGAGATGGAATGATAAGCAACTGAATAGTAATTTGAAAATTACAGCCTATAACTAGCACTTCTATTGAAAGACGACACAGTGAAATAGTGTAGTAACGGGATTTGACAAGTATCAGGAATCGATTGCAGCTAAACAAATATGGGATTCCTGTGGCTACTAGTTCCAACTCCCCAGATCGACTTTCGCTTGGCGTCGATCAGAACCGAAAGCAGGAAGTACATTTTTCCACGATATCTGTTCGTAACATGGCTGGAAATGCAGCAATGCCGTCTGGATACGACTATGAGTTCGTTGTAAAGGTACCTGACGAGTACATTTGTACTATTTGTCATCTTCCGATGAGAAAACCTGTACAGACCAAGTGTGGACATCGATTCTGCAAAGCCTGTTTGAAAGAATCCAACAAAAGGTCAGACTATTAGCTCACCGTTGTCAGTTAAGAGCTGCTTTAATCATACAACATAACGACACAAACATTCACAGGAGAAGAAATTAATAGCTTTATTATGCATGTTTCGTGTCCTAGACACATCACAAGACTCTTCTCTTTATAAAGACTAACTTCTCAAACAAACATAAAACCGAGTGATATTGTTTTCTTGCATCCGTGAGCCATAAAGCTCGCCGTTTCCAGGCTCATTTCCCGAGTTATCGTCTTTTCATATCATGTTATACATATACGCTCGATGACTCTTCGATATCAGTTTTGGACGAAAACCACGACAAACAAGCAATATTTTAACAGAGCCAAGTATAAATTGTGCATGTCACGCTAAAGAGTGTTGTGTGACATTTCCTAGAAATTTTGAAACATTAATTTTGTGACGTAATTTCCGTTGTAAAAATAGCAACAGTGTAACGTACTATACCTGATTTCTTCGTTATGTTTTACTTTTAGTCATTATTTCGACACATAAAAATAATATTTGAGTCGATTCACGAATCATTAACGAGTTTAGAAAACAAACTAAAACTCATAATGTCTTATGTTTCAACAGAAATCGTGAATGTCCAGTCGATAGGAAACCTATTGGTCGAAAGCCAGTAAGTCGGTCATAAAGTTTGTAGCAAGAACCGTACCGTAATTGCTCTATTTACATGTACATTGTATTCTTTGTAAATTGCTACATAATAGAGTTGAACCCCTTTACTACGGACAACCCGTTAATACAGACAACCCGTTAATACGGACAACCCGTTAATACAGACAACTAGAACACTACATTTCACTAACTGATGACACTTGTTTAGTTTTCTAAGATATTTGAAGACAAAGCCAC
This sequence comes from Actinostola sp. cb2023, assembly GCA_033675265.1. Taxonomy (NCBI): domain Eukaryota; kingdom Metazoa; phylum Cnidaria; class Anthozoa; order Actiniaria; family Actinostolidae; genus Actinostola; species Actinostola sp. cb2023. The sequence continues at coordinate 4,135 of JAUJYZ010000786.1, forward strand.
GGAACGTACCATTTTGCTGCTTAAAATCAAATGTCCAAACAATGGCTGCGCTTGGCAGGGAGAACTGGGCAATCTTCAGGTACTATAATAATATGAGTATAATTATTGTAGAATTGAATACATAAATTCGCGCGCTCTGGTTATTCACCGAAAATCACAGTGGTGTTATTGGTGACACATTAACATGTTTAACTAATACAATGTGATCATTTATTATTCACCAGGATCACCAGAAACATTGCGAGTACCAAATAGTAGACTGTGACAATATGTTGCAGTGTAATGTTAAGAAGCCCCGTCATCAGATGGTGATACATGTCATGAGAGCAAGAATGTCAGTACAGGATGGTCCAGTGTCCTCACTGCAAGGAAATGTACACATTTTGTGACTTGGAGGTAACGGTGACCAATGCTGATGGATCATGTGTGATAACTTTATATTGAAAGGCTGAAGCACTTTAAGTTTGCCATGAATAATGCAAATTCCCTGTGTGAAAAACACATTTCTGATAGCTGTTAATTTATATCCTATATACTCATTTTATTCAAGTTAGAAGCCTTGAATGTTACTCGAATTTGCTTCACCGCAATGTTCTTGTTTAGTACAAGGCATTCATGAAGAGCAAATAGAAACCCCCATGATCCTTCAGGATCGCACCTTTCACACTTAGGGTGACTATTTATTTTAAATTCTATTTTATTTTTAACATGTAAAGGAACACACCAATGTATGTCCAAAATGTCCAGTCAGCTGCCCAAACAGATGTGGAGAGACATTACCAAGGGAAAAGGTGATTATATCTTGATTAAGTAATGATCCGTGTAAGAAGTAGGCATATTTCAGGGGTCAAATCCAGAACAGCAGTTGGACACGTTTGGTAATCGAATTATAATGCGTGAAAGTGATTGGTTCAATACGTTAAAAGCGCGAAATTTGAATTCAAAACTAAATAAAATAAACCATAAAATGACTTTTTGGAAGATATTTATTCACCAATGTCTAGACAATTTATCAAAGGTTTTATGTTGTGATTTTTTTGCGAAAATGAAATGGGGAACAGAACGAAATCGTACATATTACGTGTACTGGATGAAGACCAATTCGTAACTTGATGCTCTTGTGTGGTTTATCTATTGTTCACGAGTGTTCACGTAACTTTACAGAACTAAGGATAAAATGTATTTGTCTTCATTTTTATATGTTCTCGCCCAGCAAATCATCCACAAAATGTTCTATATGTCAGTAACAAACTTCAGTACACTACCTGTAACATATGCCCATATGAGAATTTCTGATGTCGACCACCCTATGCTAGCAATCGACAAAGTGCTTATATTTCTGAAGATTTCCAATGGAATGAAAATATAAAGTGTTCTAGCCTCAAGCCTCAAGCACAGTCTTCACCGTTGCGAACTCCACAGGATTCCCTCCCTCTATTTCGGTGTTGGGCTTCCTATGTCATATTTTGATCTGCCGATCGGACTGAATAAAGCCGAAAATTCTATCCTTTTGATATTTTGAAGTTCTGAAATTGCTCTCTAAAATATCGACTTGAGTCCTTAGCGAGTTTTTGTGTCAAAGTATGTAACTCGCTCTCGAGTTACTTGGCACCTCAAGATCGCCAATTAGCTGTGCGGTTTTCGCTCGAATATCACCCCCTCATCGCCTGCTCCTCAAACTTTGGGATATGACAGGACAAATATCTACCAACGTCCTAGCTAAGTTTAAAGTCAATCACATTTAGAGAAGTTCTTTGAAATCGGAATTGAAGTTACTGACCTGCGAAGGTCAGCCGCTTCGCTCGCACCATGCACGGGGTGAAGATCGGGTGAAGAACAGACTAGCTTTCTGCTATGAATATGTCCTAAAAAACTCAATGGCATCCAAGGAAAGTCACACCAAACGACGTACAATTTTTTGGTGAATGAAATCAATGCAAAAGAACCCGAAATAAAACAGATAACTGCATGATATTATAAGATCTAAATGTCACTTCCAAGTATGACAGCCGCGGCGACCTTGTAACTCGATCAAGATGGTCGTTGGACCAGTTCCCCGTTTCAGATCACGGTCAAATTACCCAGATACAATGGAAAAAAAGACTAGACTCGAACTGAGCTAAAAATACACTAAGAAAACTCATTACATCATTTTCTGATACGGACCAATCCGAGAAGTCTCCATTTTTATGTGCTTATCCCATTAGGCGTTGACAGATTAAAACCTTTCCCGGATTTGAAATGCCTACTTCTTATACGGATCATTACTTAATTCATACTGCTGGTCACTGATAACTACCTTTATTAGCAACGTTAATAATACGGTCAAATTACGGACACCTAACCTTCCCGTAATCGGACACCTCCCGTAAGGGGACACGGTAGAGGAGGAGTGGTACCGAGAAATACCACGGCAATTATTTTTAGGGGGTATGGGGTGGGGGTTTGTACATCACTTTTGAATTGTCTTATTGATGCTATTCACTTCCGCTGCAAAACGTAAAATTCAATCAAAACAAAGTAACAACTGATGTGGTTGATTGTCAGGTAACAAGCCATGAATCAACCGAATGTCCGCTGACCATTGTACCCTGCAGCTATGAAAGCTTTGGATGTAACTTTAAGGTATTGTATATTTTATTCTTAAGTATATGTAGTTATGATAGTAGAACGCTCGGTGTAGCTTTATGAAGTATAGAGACATGAAGTGAGTCAGATAGGGCGAATATCGTTCTCTGATTGGACCGGCTTGGTTTTGGGGATAGGTGACACTATTATTATTACTACGAACGAACGAATTGTTATTATTGTTACCACTATTTGAATTTGCGCGCTGTGATTGGTTGAATAGAATGTCTTCGATTCCGTACCGTGACCGTAACTCCACTCATACGAAAACGACTCTATTAATTATTACTAAATACGACATGACAACACGTTTCTCTACATTCATTGTATAATAGTAATAATTATATAGTAATAATAATAATAATAATAATAATAATAATAATAATAATAAATAATATATTTTTACTCGGGCCCTTCCGAAGGAAGCCCGAGTTATAAAATGGGTTTTTCGGTAGTAGTAGTAGTAGTAGTAGTTTTCTTCGGTCAAAGAATGAAGAAAGTATGCGACGTATTTAATCGTATCGAGTTTCAAGATTACTCAGCAGATAAGAAAAAAACAAACGACACACAGGACTCAAGTAGATTTGAATCTTAGTTTTGAAAGCAGCTGTAGATCTTCAAGCTATTAAAGGTCAGGATTCTAGTTCATCGTTCAATGACTAGAAGTGGTAGAAGGACTAGAAGCTCGCTTAAAATATATTTAACAAAAACAAACGTGAGGGCGTTATCAGAACCATCTGACCTATGCAACCTTTTAAGGTCTTAAAAGACGTATCATGTACGTACTCACCCGACATATAGTCTCCCTCGTCACTCAACTGTCGCTGATTGTCATGACGTCAGAGAAATTATATTGTATTGAAGAAGCATGATTGACTGAAGCCTTGCAAATAGTCGAGCCAGTCGAGTTATTTTCAATAACTCATGATGGATGTTTATTTTATTCCACGTTTGAAAAATTCAGAAGGAAAAGGAATCGTAAAAATCGTACTTCAGAACTACATCAAAGCAAAGGCGAGCAACAATGTTCGAAAATCCGTGTTCTTTTCAGTACGATGACAGTTGTATGATCCTTGTGCGAGTCATACATCTATTACGCGACCTAATTTTAGAACTGCCGCATAGCGCTTTTTAAAACAGAATTTCCACGCTCAAAACAGGTCAGTGAACGGCAAAAAATATAATCGAAATCAAAACGTCCTTAGATTTTAGGGATCTATTACAGAAGAAGCTGAATGGATGTTTAAAAGATACGAAGTTCGACTTTCCTATGCGATAACGAAGAAACCAAAGACGTTATCAGAACCGACTGACCATGAATATGAACCTCAACTGGACGTTCCAAGTACGTGCTACGGAAATACGATTCGGAGATTTTTATCTATGCTATACATAGTCTCCCTCGTCACGCAACTGTCAGTCATTGTCAGGTCTCTCCTCACGCAACTGACATTGTCCTTGTCATAAGCCCGAATGTACTCTCATTGAGCGTCTTGTTTAATAATAAAATCAATCATATATATTACAATATAATAAAGTAGCTATAATACAGCCTTTTGCAAAAATTCTGTCGCGACCAAGTATATAAGTATGATAAGTATATCAGTATATCACTATATACCCGTGCGAGTCCCGCATGCCCACACGCTACCCGTACACGCATTTCAAGATGGTTGACTGTACAAGCGTGGATTAGAGAGTCATGAATACGATACAATCTACACACAAACGTTATTTTCACATTCATTTGATAGTATAAATCTTCGGGTATATAGTGATATACTGATATACTGATATACTTGGTCGCGACATAATTTTTGCAAAAGGCTGTAATAATAATAATAATAATAAATAATAATAATAATATATAATAATAATAATAATAATAATAATAATAATAATGAACAATATAATGGAGTGCAAACACTAAAACCATGAAACAGTGCTAACTTTAATTAGCACTAAATAGTGTAATGTCTTTTGTTTTCTATTGTTTCATTGGTGCTATTTAGCACTAAATAGTTTGTACTGTTTCACGGTTTTAGTGTTTGCACTCTATAACAATAAATAACAATAATATACATTCATTGTACCTTTGTTTGTTTGTATCTATTTTATTACTTATGTATTCATTGATAATATACATTCATTGTACCTTTGTTAGTTTGTATCTATTTTATTACTTATGTATTCATTCATAATATCCATTCATTGTACCTTTGTTAGTTTGTATCTATTTTATTACTTATGTATTCATTCATAATATACATTCATTGTACCTTTGTTAGTTTGTATCTATTTTATTACTTATGTATTTTTATTGATAGTTTTTATTTCATTGATTCAAGGGAAAAAGACGAGATTTGAATGACCACGTTATGAACAGCATGAGTCAACATCTGACCATCACCACTCAACAACTTTTGTCACTTAACACGCAAATGGAGAACATGGAAACACGAATTCGAAATGAATTCGAAACACGAATTCGAAATCAACCAGTAGTGACCAAAGACGATCAATTGCATTTTAGTTTCATCTGGAAGGTAGAAGACTTTAGCCAACAACTACAGAACGCAAAGCAGGAAGACAGTGATATCAGATTGTACAGTGAGCCAATTCATACCCACAAGTACGGGTATAGACTGAAACTGCAGTTAAATCCTAATGGCCAAGGTAAAGGCGAGGGTACCCATGTATCAGTATTCCTGGTTGTCATGCGCGGTGAATATGATGCAATATTAACCTGGCCTTTTGATTGGGATATCAAGTTCATCCTACTTGATCAGAAACCAGACAACTCACTGCGGAAAAACATTGAAATGGGATTCACTCCTGACAGTACCAATTTGGATAATTTTAAAAGACCAACAACAGAACAAAATCTTGGTTGGGGATCTGTTACATTCGTGTCTCATAAAACCTTAGCAACAGAAAACTACGTTGTTGATGGTACACTTTTCCTGCAGCTGGAGTTAGAGAAGCCTTAGTCTACAGAACTATCAGACAACATGGAAACACGAAGGCAAATGAAAGCAAACAAAAATGTTGAACAATAATCTAAGCATATTTCATGTATAAATTTAGACCATTAGCACAATGTAAACTTCAATAGAACGTTAGGAATGCTAATGAGTTTGCTAATATGCTAATGAGTTTGCTAATATGCTAATGAGTTTGCTAATATGCTAATGAGTTTGCTAATATGCTAATGAGTTTGCTAATATGGTAATGAGTTTGCTAATATGCTAATGAGTTTGCTAATATGCTAATGAGTTTGCTAATATGTTAATGAGTTTGCTAATATGCTAATGAGTTTGCTAATATGCTAATGAGTTTGCTAATATGCTAATGAGTTTGCTAATATGCTAATGAGTTTGCTAATATGCTAATGAGTTTGCTAATATGCTAATGAGTTTGCTAATATGCTAATGAGTTTGCTAATATGCTAATGAGCTGTATACCTACTGCCAACTAAATTATACCGAAATAATCTGTGTGAAGACGTTTTAATTGTAAAATGTTATTCTTATTGGACTTTCTGTAGACATGAGTTACGCCTGCATGTGAATGATTTCTTAACGTAAAAGAACTTGCCATCCCGGCAAGCATAGTACGGCATGCTTACATTTGAATCGAGAAGCCGGAGCTAGACCCGCTAACAGCTTATTTGAACATAACATAAATAACTGAAACTGAAAATGGTATTTCTGTGTAGTACGTTCAGCAGATTATTTCGGTATAATTTAGTTGGAAGTACGGTGTACAGCTCATTAGCAAATTAATTAGCAAACTCATTTGCATTCCTGACCCTAGTTATGGGAAAACGTTCTATTAATATACAATATTTTAAGATTTAAAGGAACCGTTTCCATGGAAACCATTACATAGAGAATCGCGCACTACGTAGTTTCACTTGAAGATGGAGTTAATTAACGGCTAAGCAGTTTCCATGGTAACAAAACAATGTAAAACGATGGTAATTTACTGATTAAGGAACAAATGCAATAAAACGAAAACTGACACTAATATGTCACGTGCATATAATATGACACTAATATGTCCCCACCTGTCTGCCAACAGAAATGTCCTCCCGGTTATAATTCTCCCTGGCTCCCTGGTTATAAGCCCCCTTCATTTACTCCTCCCCATACGGGGTACCATATACAGGAAAATATGGCAATCAGGCAATTAGGTGTATGTAGCAAACGAGACTGGTGGAGTCCATTAGTATACAGTAGCTCATTGAGTTTTTTCTGAGCATATTCACGTTTAAAAACCTTTACTGTTATTGTTGCATGAACACTGTTTTATAACTAATATGGTCACGATTATAAACATTGTTTTTTTAATAGAATGGTTCTCAAACGTTTCTCCCCTCCCTTTTATAAGCCCCCCCCTCGGTTATAACCCCCCCCCCCCCCCCCGATTATAAGCCCACCACAAAACCCTTACGAAGTTATATAGGCCAAGGGCTTATAACCGGGATTCTACGGTATTGAAATACACAGTATAATGATGACAGTGGTGATGATGACAGTCTGGCTCTGGCTTCGCAGTCAGTTTTAGTTTCGTCACGCAAGGCGGTTCCAGACATTGCGTTACGTGACAGGCTGCGAGGGAGACTTATCAAAACCACGAAGCAATATCGACAATTTAACCAACTTTCTTGCTGTGAATGCAGTCTTTATTAAGCACCTTCCCCGAAATGCGTCCAATATTCATACAATCATGACATTTGGCTTCACATACGTCTAGTCTGTGAGTCTTCTACATGACTGTATGTACACTGTACAGCTATTTCAAAAAAGATTGGTGAAGGTTTTGTTGCATCTTGCATACCAAGCCCGAAATGCACTATGGACGATGTGAATGGAATCAGCGAAAGGTCACAATAATATATATGGACTCTGGGAATTTTCCCAAACTTTGTCTTCGCAATATGGAGCCGGCATATTTCTTCTGTATGTGCATGCTGACATTATTTATATATGATCCACAATACATTTCGGGCTTGGTATTCAAGAATGCAACAAAACCTTCACCAACCTTTTTTGAAATACAATGTAGCTGTATATCACAACTGCCTTGGAAAATGTCATCTAAAACGCAAAATTCATCTCAGCCAATCAGGTGCCAAGAGCTCGTCCAAATAACACAAGCAGTTCCCAACTACTCATTCCTTATTCTAATGCTTTTACAATCAAGTGTACTACAAAGCCTACACCACAGATATCTCTCCTTGGAGACTCGTGTACTACCTTATTCGTACTTATTTTCGCGAGGCTTAAGTTCGCGATTTTAAAAAAATCGCGAAATTAAAGCCTCGCGAAAAAAAAGGCTCGCGGATTTTAAACACGTGAAATATAACACCCAGAGAAAAAAATACACATCGAAACCATTTAATCAACATTATTTGATAATAAATTGTTTTTTTAAAACGACTTATTCAACAACATATTACTACCATTTGCAACTGAGCAACCGTATAGTGTTTTTTTGTCTGTTTTAGCTACAAGTTTATAACGTCTAGTTAGTCTAGTTGACTGTCATCTTGTTCCTGTTTGAATAGAAATAAGTTTATTGTTTTTTTTTAGAAAAAATAATGTTGTTGACACCGCTTTCGCGAAATTTAATGCTCTTTTTTCATTTTCTCTTATCGAAATCGCGAAAATAAAGCCTCGCGAAACATTGTCTTAACAACATCGCGAAATTAAGTACGCGCGAAATTAAGTACGAATATGGTAGTGTCCGTGCGTCCTTCAGCTCCTTTCCGTCTATAATTCCACGGTACGAATTTAAATTAGAACTACGTACATGTAGTACATCAAAAATCGTCATTTTGAGCCATTTTTTTGAAAAACTTAATTGGTGGTGTACACTGCGGGCATCATATAGCAATATGTCGTATGGCTTCCTGTGGTAAAACAGGTTCACGCGTGAGATAATACTGGGTTCCCTGTGGTTCCTGACACCACTACACAATATCAATGTCAAATTTCAAAATAAGTTTACTCTAAAATAACCTCAAAATCAATAGAATATCGTATCCATGTAAGACAGCACCCTCGAACATGTCAACAAGAAAAAAAATCAATTAAATTTTTAAACTGTGCGGATTGGGTCAAAACATTAAAAGAAAATCAACTTTATGGCAAAGATAAAGAATAATCAAAGGATAAACACGAATTTTTTTTTTTTAGCCGGAACGGGACTGGAACCTGCGCGCTACTTAGGAAATTATATGGAAAACACTAAAAATCAAAAGAAAAAAAAACGAACTCTATAAAAAAAAAGAGAAACTAAAAGAAGACAAAAACAATTTAAAATAAACTTTACCGAAAAAAAAACTTTAAAAAAAAATGGATCGACCGCACCGTGACTCGAACCCGCGCGCTACTTAGGATAATTTATGCAAAACACTAAAAATCGACCATACACCCAGACTTAAATGCTGAGTCACCGTATGTTACGTATAGGACGAAGGTTTCGGCCTCATCCGCGCTATCGGGTAGTACACAATCAGCGAAGTAGTCAAAGAGGGAGGGAACAGTCGTATCCTAGTCCTAAATGACTGCCCCTTACCACATCAAGCTATCTGTACTTCCGATTGTTTTCGAAGTTCAATTTAGTAGTCTATCGTGTAACAGTTATTGTTATGGAAATTTCTTGACTAACATAGTCTTCTGGTTAAGTGCTGGGATTTGGAAACCAGCGACACGGGACAACCCGGGGTTCGATTCTCGATGCGGGCATGATTTCTTTTTTTTTTTTCTATCTTTTTTTCCTGCTCTTTTTTCTCTCTTTTTTACTTATTTTATTTCTTCAGTAGTTTTTTTCTTTTTCCGTTTTAATAGAAAAAAAACCTTATCACATAAATTAATTTCACTTGCGAATCCCACTTAAATCTAAACCACTGTTTTATTAATGAAATAATATATCACTGTTAATAATCATATATTGCGATATGTATTCTTCTTCTGATTAAAAATAAAATTAGTATTTACTTGGCTGACTTGCTCCGGCCGACTGTCTATCATGGATTGCCCAGCCTCTCACTGCCAGATCAGTGCGCTCAGTCCCAATATGTTGATCAAGTTTTCCCATGTTGACATGTTCGACGGTGTGTCATTTTGAGCCATTTTTGAGCATTTTGCATGGACGACAGTCCAACAAAAATCGTCATTTTGGGCCATTTTTGAGCATTTTGCATGGACGAAGTCCAACAAAAATCGTCATTTTGGGCCATTTTTGAGCATATTTCATAGGCTATTTTTGGACATATTCCATGGGCTACAGTCCATCAAAAATCGTTATTTTGGGCCATTTTTGACCATTTTGTATGGGCGATGATAGTCCATCAAAATCGTCATTTTGGGCCATTTTTGACCATTTTGCATGGGCGATAGTCCTTCAAAAATCGTCATTTTGGGCCATTTTTGAGCATTTTGCATCAAAAATCGTCATTTTGAGCCATTCTTTTGAGCATTTCTTGGCCGGATCGGGACTGGAAACTGTGCGCTACTTAGGAAATTATATGCGAAACACTAAAAATCAAAAGATAAAAAAATCAACTCAATGAAAAAAAACACAAACTAAAAGAAGACAAAAACAATTTAAAATAAACTTTACCGAAAAAAAAAAAACTTAAAAAAAAAATGGGTCGACCGCACGGTGATTCGAACACGCGCGCTACTTAGGATAATTTATGCAAAACACTAAAAATCGACCTTACACCCAGACTTAAATGCTGAGTCACCGTATGTTACGTATAGGACGAAGGGTTCGGCCTCATCCGCGCTATCGGGTAGTACACAATCAGCGAAGTAGTCAAAGAGGGAGGGAACAGTCGTATCCTAGTCCTAAATGACTGCCCCTTACCACCTCAAGCTATCTGTACTTCCGATTGTTTTCGAGGTTCAATTTAGTAGTCTATCGTGTTACGCTTATTGTTATGGAAATTTCTTGACTAACGTAGTCCTCTGGTTAAGTGCTGGGATTTGTAAACCAGCGACACGGGACGACACGGGGTTCGATTCTCGGTGCGGGCATGATTTCTTCTCTTTTTGTCTATCTTTTTTTCCTGCTCTTTTTTCTCTTTTTTTTACTTATTTTATTTCTTCAGTAGTTTTTTCTTTTTCCGTTTTAATAGAAAACAAACTTATCACATATAAGTTAATTTCAGTTCCGAACCTCACTAAAATCTAAGCCCCTGTTTTATTAATGAAATAATAATATATCACTGTTAATAATCATAGTGCGATGAAACTTATCTGATTAAAAATAAAGTTAGTATTTACCTGGCTGACTTATCCGGTATAACGTTCCAACTGTCTATCAGGATTGCCCAGCCTCTCACGGCCAGATCAGTGCGCTCAGTCCCAATTATGTTGATCAAGTTTTCCATCGGTTGACATGTTCGAGGGTGTGTCATTTTGTAGACTGTGAACAGTCCCCCTTTTCCCTCCAGACTCAGTCGAACGAGAGAAAAACAATCCCGCACGCGCGAGGATTGGGGAGAGTTCAAAAGGGAGTACGTTTTTCCACGATATCTGTTCGTAACATGGCTGGAAATGCAGCAATGCCGTCTGGATACGATTATGAGTTCGTTGTAAAGGTACCTGACGAGTACAACAGCTCCATCGAAAATAACATTTCGAATCAGTGGACGTACGCCATATATTTGTTTGATAACGAAGGCTCATTATTCTAACCAGCGGCAATTCATTAGACTCTGCGTGCGCATACCGTGGGCTCATTTATAACCAGATGAAACATGTTTATTTTATGCGTGCGCCTGTAAACCGGTTTAAACCAGTTTAAACCAGTTTATATCATCCAAGAATTTGGAAGAAGCCGTCGCGCATGCTCAACGAGAAATGTGGCGAATCCTGGCAGAGTTTTCTCTCGGACGATCAAGAAACAGAAGCAAAAGCCTATACAGCAAAAGATAAATACATAAAACCATTGACCAAAGAGGAAACTCTGCTAGCAGGGTAATATGTACTTGAATATTTCGAACAAAATTCCATTGTTCATCATCAGTATGATTACAAATATTGCTATTTATACAGTGTGACGCATTAATTGAATAGTCTCAAAGGGATTGACTGTCGTTTACATATTAGGTTTCTTTTCTTTAATGACTAATTAGCAGCCATGAACAAACTCATAACTATGTAGTAGATAGTGTAATGATAACATTTGCAATGCTTTCCAGTGATAAAATCATTACCTTGGAATATAGACATACTCACTCGACCAATCAGTCATGGTCTCTTGGTCATGCTTTGAGGTCGGAGCTTCTTTGCGATGACTGAATTCTTTGGCTGTTTCAGCATCCTGAAGAACCTCCAAATGGACCTCATATGCCTCTTTTAAATACTGGCGCTTTCTTAAATAAGGGACGTTTTAAAATACAGGCGCTTTTTTAATGCTTTTGCAGGCATTTAATTAAAGTTGGAGGCGATTTCTCGATATTGCAGACATCTCTATAACTTTATTTCTGTATATTCCACTTTTAAACATCGTTTCACTTAGTTATACTTAATCTTTGATCTCTAATTATTATAATTTCCACTAGTAGCTGAACTAATTCGGCAAAGAACAGTCACACACTCCCGTGGAGATGGAATGATAACAACTTTATTTATAAATGAACACCGACAATAGACTGAATAGTAATTTGAATATTACAGCCCATAACTAGAACTTGTATTGAAAGACGACCCAGTGAAATAGTTTAGTAACGGGACTTGACGAGTATCAGGAATCGGCTGTAGCTAAACGAAAATAGGAATAAAATAAGCTGAATAGAATAAGTCAAATGAACTTACAGAATCATAATAGGAACTGGGATTCCTGTATCCCCACATCGACTTTCGCTTGGCGTCGATCAGAACCGAAAGCAGGAAGTACATTTTTCCACGATATCTGTTCGTAACATGGCTGGAAATGCAGCAATGCCGTCTGGATACGACTATGAGTTCGTTGTAAAGGTACCTGACGAGTACATTTGTACTATTTGTCATCTCACGATGAGAAAACCTGTACAGACCAAGTGTGGACATCGATTCTGCAAAGCCTGTTTGAACGAATCCAACAAAAGGTCAGACTATTAGCTCTGCTTTAATCGTACAACATAACGACACAAACATTCACAGGAGAAGAAATGAATAGCTTTAGTATGCATGTTTCGTGTCCTAGACACATCACAAGACTCTTCTCTTTATAAAGACTAACTTCTCAAACAAACATACAGTCATTTGCAAAAATTCTGGCCGCCACGATATATCAATTAATCAATATATCGGGTGCATTATGGGTAATTAAATAATACTATTTTGAGTTTCCTAACTTATTAAATGAAGCAAAATTTACTAACAACAAACGTATGACTAAAATAAACATTATACTAAGTATTTCTACCAACTTTGCTGCCGTTAACCCGCTTTAATGGGAATTTTCGATTATTTAATTACCCATAATGCACCCGATATATCGATATATTGATATTTCGTAGCAGCCAGAATTTTTGCAAATGACTGTATCATTCCTTGATAAAACCGAGTGGTATTGTTTTCTGGCATCCGTGAGCCATAAAGTTCGTTTTCAGGCTCATTTCCCGAGTTATCGTCTTTTCTTATCATGTTACTATACACTCGATGACTCTTCAATATTTTGGACGAAAACCACGACAAAGAAGCAAGATTTTAACAGAGCCAAGTATAAATTGATGCATGTCACGCTAAAGAATGTGTTGTGTGACATTTCCTAGAAATGATTTAGCAACAGTGTAACGTACTACCAGGTGGCGTGCGACACCTAATGTCCATTTCTCGGCATGAAAAGAAGGCCGCAACTGATTTCTTCGTTGAGTTTTCCTTTTAGTCATAATTTCGAGACATGAAAAGAATCTTTGAGTCACGAAATGTGGTGGCAAAATTAAGTTTCATTATCGAGATTAGAAAACAAACTAAAACTCTTATGTTTCAACAGAAATCGTGAATGTCCAGTCGATAGGAAACCTATTGGTCAAGAACACCCAGTAAGTTGGTCAAATGGTCTCTATATATTGGTTTGTAGTTATAGTAATCGTGAATGTCCAGTCGATAGGAAACATATTGGTCAAGAACACCCAGTAAGTTGGTCAAACAACATGCCGGGTCGCCTCTTCTCTATGTTAAAACTTCCTGCATGAGAAGTAATTTTGAGATAAGCGCCACTCTCTCCAAGACAGCAAGCGGCGCCTAACAATTCACAAAATTCTTACCATTATGGTTGTCCCCACGTACCAAAACATTCTAATTCACGTCTTGCTTGTAATTAGCCTGCGCTCGCATCCAAACTGAACCACGGTTAACGTATCAGCACAAGAATCCTTGTTCTGGACCCCCAGCATAGTAGCACGATTATATATAATAGTTTATGATTGGCTATCGCCAATTCTCATTCTTTCGCGTGTCCTGATTGGTTGTGGTACTCGCGCTATGTTTATTTTCAAAATGGCTTCCACCTTTACTTTTAGTGAGGATACGTACGGACAGGTTTCGTATGACCACGGCACACAGCACTAGCTGTCAAGACACGGCACGGATTGATCATTCATTTTTCACAACCATACGAAATCAGCTCTAATACAGACACCGTATTAATACAGAGAGTTTACGGACACCCGCTTATTATGGACACCCACTTCTTATGGACACCCACTTCTTATGGACACCCACTTATTATTGACACCGCTTATTATGGACACCCATTGGTGATTGGGCCTCCTGCACCCGCTTATTATGGACACCCGCTTACTATGGACAACCACTTATTATGGACACCCACTTATTATGTACACCGGCCCTCTTATTATATGGACACCCGCTTATTATGGACAATCACTTATTATGGGCAATCACTTATTATGGACACCCACTTATTATGGACACCCTCTTATTATGGACACCCGCTTATTATGGACAATAACTTATTATGGACACCCGCTTAATATGGACACCCACTTATTATGGACACCTGCTTATAATGGACACTCACTTATTATGGACACCCACTTATTATGGACACCGCTTATTATGGATACCCACTTATTATGGACTCCCACTTATTATGGACACCCACTAATTATGATCACCCATTTATTATGGACACCGCTTATTATGGACACCCGCTTATTATGGACACCCACTTATTATGGACACCCACCTATTATGTACACCCACTTATCACCCGCTTATATATTATGGACACCCACTTATTATGATCACCCACTTATTATGGACACCGCTTATTATGGACACCCACTTATTATGGACACCCACTTATTATGGACAGCCGAAAGCTCGCTTAAAACCGACACTCGAATATTGCGGATAATCGTATGCGCGAGTCATACGCGCATCTTTTTTATGGGTTTCCTGTGGTAGAGCGCGCGCGCGAAATACGTATTATGTTGGGCTCCCTGTGTGCGTCCTGCGCGACACGCACAGGGATCCCAACAGATGTAATAATGCATATGCATTTCTACGCACAGGGAGCCCAACATAATACGTATTTCGCGACGCGCGCTCTACCACAGGAAACCCATCAAAATACGATTAGCAACATCTTTTTTTATATTTATAAATAGCCTCAGAAGCAATGGTTGGGTTAGAACACTACACTGATTCCACTAACTGATGACACTTTTGGTTTTCTAAGATATTTGAAGACAAAGCCACGGAACGTACCATTTTGCAGCTTAATATCAAATGTCCAATCGATGGCTGCACTTGGCAGGGAGAACTGGGCAATCTTCAGGTACTATAACAATATGAGTATATAATACTCCTTTTACAGTTCCCGGCGCCATCTTGAAAGGTAACCGAGCCTTTGCATCGAAGCGAGACTGGCAATGACCTTGCAATGCTAGAGACCTTTTTTAACACCTTAATTGGACAATTATTCACATGCCTCTGTCATTGCAAGGTCACTGCCAGTCTCGCTTCGATGCAAAGGCTCGGCTACCTTTCAAGATGGCGACAGGAGCTGTAAAAAGGAGTATTGTAGAATTGAATACATCAATTCGCGCGCTCTTATTGGTCGACCAACCAGTGATTATTCACCGAAAATACGGTGTTATTGGTGAGACATTAACATGTTTAACTAATACAATGTGATCATTTATTATTCACCAGGACCACCAAAAACATTGCGAGTACCAAATAGTAGACTGTGACAATAAGCACTTTAACATGTTTAACTAATACAATGTGATCATTTTTTATTCACCAGGACCACCAGAAACATTGCGAGTATCAAATAGTGGACTGTGACAATAAGTTGTGTAAAGTTAAGAAGCCCCGTCATCAGATGGTGATACACGTACAGCAAGAATGCCAGTACAGGATGGTCCAATGCCACTGCAAGGATGTGTACAAATTTTATGACTTGCAGGTAACGGTGACCAATGCTGATGGATCATGTGTGATAACTCTATATTGAAAGGCTGAAGCACAAGAAAGAGGCATACTTTAAGTTTGCCATGAATAGTGCAAATTCCCTCTGTGAAAAACTAATTTCTGATATAGCTGTTAATATATATCCTATATACTCATTTTATTCAAGTTAGAAGCTCTGAATGTTACTCGCATTTGCTTCACCGCAATGTTCTTGTTTTAATAGTACAAGACGTTCGTGAAGAGCAAATATAAACTCCCATGATCCTTCAGGATCGCACCTTTCACAATTACCGGGTGACTTTTTATTTTAAATTTATTTTATTTTATTTTTAACATGTAAAGGAACACACCAATGTATGTCCAAAATGTCCAGTCAGCTGCCCAAACAGTTGTGGAGAGACATTACCAAGGGAAAAGGTGATTATATCTTGATTTATTCATACTGCTGGTCACTGATAACTACCTTTATTAGCAACATTAATAATACAGTCAAACGGACACCTAACCTTCCCGTAATCGGACACCTCCCGTAAGGGGACACGGCAGAGGAGGAGTGGTACAGAGACGGCAATTATTTTTAGGGGGTAAGGGGTGGGGGTTTGTACATCACTTTTGAATTGTCTTATTGATGCTATTCATTTCCGCTGCAAAACGTAAAAAATAGGCAGTCTAGGACTGCATGTAGCTACTGCTGTGAAGCCAGTAATAAAAGGAAAGACAATCAGTTAAGAAATGATCAAGAGAAAAAATAGATAGAGGAGAGAAATGAAGGAAAGAAATTATGGAGAAAAGAAATGTAATGTGAAAAGAAAATATTGTGATGTTGGTGTAACGAAGTGGCTCTTCGTCTATCCAAAAGAACAAAGTAAAGCTATAAATATATAACTTATATAATGAACCATAATAACAAAAATAAAAAACAAACATTTGAATCAAAGCTAAGAGTGAGATTTCAAGTGTTCACAAGTTTTACACAAGTAATTCAGTAAACGATATGAACGGAAATCGACAACAAACAACAGTCTGGCACTGAGCTCCCTTGGTCTACACGAAGAGAATACGAAAATAACTGTTATTTAAAATGTAATCAACAAGAACATTTGGTAATCGTAACAATCATTTATTTGAGAGAACAGATATAATAGAACTGTGACTAATTGTAATAGCAATGTCTGTTTTAATACTGTGCTAAACAAGTACGTATAAATATTCTAGAAGACCATCGTGGCCGTCAACTGAACCACCACCTTGGTTCGGCGATCGTTTGCCTGGTGGAAATTATATAAAGACTGTCAAAAAACCTGAACAATTATTTACGAGAAAACACTGGACACATTGCTTGAAAGCTGTGCTTGATTACTGATAGTGCAGAAAAGCACAAAATCATTGTAAATAGAGTCTTACTTTACCTCACTCGTAACGTAAACATCACACATCGAACGTAGCTTGTACGTTGCAATCGATAAGAAGTCGATTATTGACGCGAGTTGACAAAATCAACAAAATGTAGTCGAACCAAACGCCGGTCGAGACGAGACTAGAACAAAAAATACATCTGGTATCATCGGGAAAAGGTTTTCTAGTCTTCACTCTTCTTCGCTCTTCGCTCTCGTTTGAGTAATTCGACTCACTTCAATCGGGTTTTCCGAACGAATCCGAGTCAACCCGACAATTTGGACACTTACGGACTTACACACTCGATGGCATAGTAGCTACAAAAATCAATCAACTGAACAAAGTAACAACTGATCTGGTTGATTGTCAGGTAACAAGCCATAAATCAAGCGAATGTCCGCTGACCATTGTACCCTGCAGCTATGAAAGCTTTGGATGTAACTTTAAGGTATTGTATATTTTATTCTTAAGTATATGTAGTTATGATAGTAGAAACGCCCTATAAGTCGTTGACTATTAATATGAATAACATTAAAGGGGGCAGTGTCAAGCCTCACGCATGCGCATTAAAATCAAAACAATAACACTCGGTTGAGAAGCCTACCTTGCCCGGTAGTGAGTTACAAAATCCCCCTAAAACCGTTCTAATCGCTAAATAAATGACCTACAGGACTCATGTAAATACTAATCTTTATTTAGAAAGCAATTTTAGAACTTCAATATATCAAAAGGACTGAATTCAAGGACAAGAAGTGAATTCACGGCGATATCATTTTCCAACGGCCGATCAAATAAAACACAGGAAGCCCAACACATAAGTAGATGGTGGGAAGCTCACCGGGTTTTTCTCTTCAAAAGTCATGAACAGTACTGCACCTACGATTGATGATCAAGATTCCTTCGCAATCGACCAGAATTGCCGGTTTAAATTCGGTTTTCTTCACTCGAGGATGATGGCAGCCTGCCTCTCAACGGCTGTTCGACACTTTTTTCAACGGCTTCAAAGTCAGTTCTAAGATGAAATAATCCCCACTAGGAATTGTTGAAAATGAAGAACATGCTTTTAATTATTACTAGTGATCCATTAGACGCTTGAACAAACATGATTAAGGTCGATGGAAACGGATTCAAAACATCGAAATGGACTTTTATTATTTCTCGCTTCTTCGTACCCAGGCTTACGCGGTCATATGGCTTGACACTGCCCCTTTAAGGTATTGTATATTTTATTCTTAAGTATATGTAGTTATGATAGTAGAACGCCCGGTGTAGTCTTTATGAAGCATAGAAAGACATGAAGTGTGTCAGATAGGGCGAAGATCGTTCTCTGATTGGACCGGCTTCGTTTTGGGGATAGGTGAGACTATTATTATTACTACGAACGAACGAATTGTTATCATTGTTACCGCTATAATTTTGCGCACTGTAATTGGTTGAATAGATGTCTTCGATTCCGTACCGTAACTCCGTGCCGTAGGAGTTTCCCGCTCGTACGAAAACGACTCTATTATTACTAAATACGACATGACAACACGTTTCTCTAGACTGATTCCATAAGTCGGTCTATTCGCTCTTTGTCGATTCTGACTTTCGCTCACCAACCGACTTATAGCACTTCTTGGTTCAGTTTGATCGGAATCGCCACTATACGGCGACCTCCAATCACGTCGCTCGTTATATGGTCTGATAAGATTTGAACCAATCACAGAACAGCTCTTATTGCTCTAAACTACTTCCGTTATGAACTCTTCAAAGATTCAAAAGATCACTGATTCCGAAGCCATTTGGTGAGCCATGTTTAGTGAAACTCTGGAAGGAAAAGAAAGGATTTCCTTAAAGGATTTGGAAGAGAGTCAATCGAGAGGGCTATTTTCAATCGGAATATGCATCGTTTGTGTTCCTAGACCCGCCGTCCAAAACATCTTGTGGTAATTCACTCGATAACGGCCGACTGAGGGGCCGTCGAAAAGTCGGGCTATAAATTACACCGACTAATAAACACTGCAACTCTAAGTTTGGTTTGGACTTTGTTCGACAGCTGGAGAAAAAAAAATGATTTATTTTTGTCTTTCTTTGTGTCCTGCATGTGATTCACCACGTTAGAATGGTCAGACTCGGTCGAAGTAGCATTTTTAAAATTGTCCGTGTCATTTTTCTCGAACAAGCTTTTTTTCAAATGTCCAGTCATTCTCTGTATTCACACATATACATTGCTCATAGGAAAATGACCAAGTCTTACAGATTCGAATAATATTTTTAAATATTTATTCAGAATTCTGGGACGGCAACAGACTTTTCGCTGAAATCTACGAGTCTGGAATTTCACTTCCGCTAATTATTATTCATCAGCCTCGTTTTCGTTTGCACAGAAAAATAGTAAAAGTGTGATAAGATCGCTAGGTGAGCGACCTCCAGGGTAAAAGAGCGAAAACAGCGACTTATGGAATCAGTCTAGTTTCTCTATACATTCATTGTACTTTTGTTAGTTTGTATCTATTTTATTACTTATGTATTTTTATTGATAGTTTTTATTTCATTGATTCAAGGGAGAAAGACGAGATTTGAATGACCACGTTATGAACAGCATGAGTCAACATCTGACCATCACCACTCAACAACTTTTGTCACTTAAAACGCAAATGGACAACATGGAAACACGAATTCGAAATCAATTCGAAACACGAATTCGAAATCAAATGGACAACATGGAATCACGAATTCGAAATCAATGCGAAACACGAATTCGAAATCAAATGGACAACATGGAAACACGAATTCGAAATCAATGCGAAACACGAATTCGAAATCAAATGGACAACATGGAAACACGAATTCGAAATCAATGCGAAACACGAATTCGAAATCAAATGGACAACATGGAAATACGAATTCGAAATCAATGCGAAACACGAATTCGAAATCAAATGGACAACATGGAAACACGAATTCGAAATCAATGCGAAACACGAATTCGAAATCCATCGTATTTTAGTTTCATCTGGAAGGTAGAAGACTTTAGCCAACAACTACAGAACGCAAAGCAGGAAGACCGTAATATCGAACTATTCAGTGAGCCATTTTATACACACAAGTATGGACACAAACTGAAACTAGAGTTAGATCCTAATGGCCATGGTAAAGACAAGGGTACCCATGCATCAGTATTCCTGATTGTCATGCGCAGTGAATACGATGCAATATTAACCTGGCCTTTTGATTGGAAGATCAAGTTCATCATCCTTGATCAGAAACCAGACAACTCACTGCGGAAAAACATTGAACATGGACTCACTCCTGACAGAACCGACAGTATCGATTTGAAGTGTTTTAAAAGACCAACAACAGATGAAAACCAAGGTTTGGGATTTGGAACTTTCGTGTCTCATGAAACCTTAGCAACAGAAAACTACGTTGTTGATGGTACACTTTTCCTGCAGCTGGAATTAGAGAAGCCTTAGTCTACAGAACTAACAGACAACATGGAAACACGAGGGCAAATGAAAGCAAACAAAAATGTTGAACAATAATCTAAGCATATTTCATGTATTAATTTAGACCATTAGCACAATGTAAACTTCAATATAACGTTTTTTCCCATAACTGGGGTTAGGAATGCTAATGAGGCTAGTTCGTTAATATGCTAATGAGCTGTAGACCGAACTGCCAACTAAATTATACCAAAATAACCTGTGTGAAGCCGTTTTAATTTTAAAATGTTATTCTTATTGGACTTTCTGTGGACTTGACATGAGTACGCCTGCATGTGAATGATTTTTTTTAACGTAAAAGAACTTGCCATCCCGGCAAGCATAGTATGGCATGCTTACATTTGGATCGAGAAGCCGGAGCTAGACCACTAACAACTTATTTGAACATAACATAAATAACTGAAACTGAAAAGGGTATTTCTGTGTAGTACGTTCACACAGATTATTTCGGTATAATTTAGTTGGCAGTAGGTAGACAGCTCATTAGCATATTAGCAAACTCATTTGCATTCCTAACCCCAGTTATGGGAAAACGTTCTAATAATATTAACGTAGAACATTTAAATGTAAGCACGCCGTACTGTGCTTGGATACCGTTAGTTTGGCTAAGCACATTCTAGAATGGCGAGTTCTCAGTTTACGTTAAAAGATGATCTACTTGCAGGTAAATTATGTCAAGTCCACAGAAAGTCCAATAAGAATAACATTTTAAGATTAAAACGTCTTCACACAGATTATTTCGGTATAATTTAGTTGGCAGTACGGTATACAGCTCATTAGCATATTAGCAAACTCATTAGCATTCCTAACCCCAGTTATGGGAAAACGTTCTATTAATATACAATATCTTAAGATTTAAAGGAACCGTTTCCATGTAAACCATTACATAGAGAATCGCGCACCACGTAGTTTCACTTGAAGATGGAGTTAATTAACGGTTAAGCAGTTTCCATGGTAACAAAACAATGTAAAAGTCTGGTAATTTACTGATTAAGGAACACATGCAATAAAATGAAAGCTGACACTAATATGTCCCGTGCATAGGTTATAAGCCCACCTGTCTGCCAACAGAAATGTCCTCCCAGTTATAAGCCTCCCTGGTTATAAGCCCCCTTCATTTGCTCCTCCCCATACGGGGTACCATATACAGGAAACAATAATCAGGCAATTAGGTGTAAGTAGCAAACGTGACGGATGGAGTCCAGTAGTATACGGTAGCTCATTGAGGGTTTTTTTCTGAGCATATGCACGTTTAAAAACCTTTACTGTTATTGTTACATGAACACTGTTTTATAACTAATATGGTCACGAATATAAACATTGTTGTTTTTTACTAGAATGGATTTCAGACTTTTTTTCCTCCCTTTTATAAGCCCCCCCCGGATATAACCGCCCCCCCCCCCCCCCCCCCCGATTATAAGCCCACCACAAAACCCTTACGAAGTTATATAGGCCCAGGGCTTATAACCGGGATTCTACGGTATTGAAATACACAGTATAATGATCATGATAGTGGTGATGATGACAGTCTGGCTCTGGCTTCGCAGTCAGTTTTAGTTTCGTCACGCAAGGCGGAGACATTGCGTTACGTGACAGGCTGCGAGGGAGACTTATAAAACCACGAAGAAATATCGACAAATTAACCAACTTTCTTGCTGTGAATGCAGTCTTTATTAAGCACCTTCCCCGAAATGCGTCCACTATTCATACAATCATGACATTTGGTTTGACATACTTCTAGTCTGTGAGTCTTCTACATGACTGTATATACAGCTATTTCAAAAAAAGGTTGGTGAAGGTTTTGTTGCATCTTGCATACCAAGCCCGAAATGCACTATGGACGATGTGAATGGAATCAGCGAAAGGTCAAAACAATATGGACTCTGGGAATTTTCACAAACTTTGTCTTGGCAATATGGAGCCAGCATATATTCTTCTGTATGTGCATGCTGACATTATTTACATATGATCCACAATACATTTCGGGCTTGGAATGCAAGATGCAACAAAACCTTCACCAACCTTTTTTGAAATAGCTGTATATCACAACTGTCTTGGAAAATGTCTTCTAAAACGCAAAATCCATCTCAGCCAATCAAGTGCCAAGAGGTTCCCAACTACTCATTCCTTATTTAATGCTTTTATATCAAGTGTACTACAAAGCCTACACCACAGACATCTCTCCTTGGAGATTCGTGTACTATATCTGTGCGTCCTTTTCCTTTCCGTCTATAACTCCACGGTACGTATTTAAATGAGAACTACGACGTGTAGTGACTCATTGGAGCCTTAATTAGTTGGATCAATGTTTAAAACATTATTATGGAAGATGTTAGTAGGATCGTACTGCTGTTTAAGCTCTTTAAGCTTTGTTTGCAATTCCTCTGCATTGCCTCCATCATACGGCGCCATACCATACTCATCATTGATGGCCTGGAAACCATCACACCATTTCCTCAGAGCGTCAAAGTCTGCTTCTTTTTTGGTGGACGCGTTTAGTCCAACCCAGTATCTACAGTAGCACGAAGAAAGCTATGTATGAGAAGAAAACGTTTATCTGTGGACACTATACATCACGCCACTCTATACAGCACAACAATCTACATGTATACCATTCCACAGCACTCTATACACCACTGAAGAAATAGAAAACGCGCGAGGAAGCGTGCTCTATCGAGTTATAGAAGCACGCGGGAAATGGAAGAAGACGAGAGAAGTGCTAGGAGAAGCACGAGACGTAGCCGAGTGCTTCTCGCACTTCTCTCGTCTTCTTCCAATTCCCGCGTGCTTCTATAACTCGATAGAGCACAGTTGCCAAGTTTTCTATTTCTTTTATAAAATACAAGTATGATTTTAAAGCAAGTTTTCAATTTTGTTCGTTACAAAAATGTTTGAATATCTGCGCGCGCGTGCTGTGTGCTCTCATAGGACACGCGGAATACGCATCCTTTGGCCAATCATAGCGCGCGTTATATCATAGTTATTTTATAATACATAACATACACCCTATACACCATGCCGGGTTTAACTAGTAAAACATTACCTCGCTTGCCCGCGAAATGGAAATGAACTGTCTTCATAACGACCTTCGCTTTGCTTTCCACCCAAGCAGCCAGTCATGTAGATGACAGTGCCAGTCCTGTAGTCACCAGCACGAACGTCATCTATGCAGCTGAAGATATTGTCTACGACTTCATCTTTCAATTCTGAAGTATAAAAAACACTTAGCAGTCAGTGCTAGAGAACCCGACATCAAAGAATGATTGTCCTTCGCTATACGCCGAGAGAGACTGGTAACTGGTAAATTAATTGACGTGACATGACTTAGAACAAATTCTATATTTGGTAACGTAATTAATCGGGCTTCCTTCCGAGTCTAAAAATGCAGGCCGTTGTCGTCGTTCTTTGACCTCAAATGTTGTACGTTTGCAGTAAAAAGTTAATGCATCACAGATGTTCATTGCACTTTAGTTCTTGGCGATATTTACGCTTTCAATGCTCGAATATCGTCAAAATAGAAGAGAAAATATATTACATGTATTCACAGGGAGCCCAAGCTCATTATCTGTGAAGACCGTTTTATTTGCATATTTACAGTAAATGTATGTGGCTTTAAAACATCCCTCTGTATTTCAAGATTTTTCGTAAATAATAAAACTTTTTTTTCACTAATGTGTTGTTCTTACTACTTTCGATGCTGCGAGGGGTATTTTCGAGGGGTATTTTCGCTGAAGCGCCGTCACAACATCAAAAGTAGTAAGAACAACACATTAGTGAAAAACAAGTTTTATTATTTACGAAAAATCTTGAAATACAATATACGGAGGGATGTTTTAAAGCCACATACATTTTTTTTTTTAATAATGTTTAATGTCAAATAAAGATTCATTACAAGTCTATTTACTAAGCATATATAACACGAACTGATACATCTTATTTTGTACAATACATTTTTTTTTTAACACTGCAGTTTTTTTTTTTTAAACTAGAATACTTTTCACAATAAATGTAGACTATCTGTTAATAGTGTTATAAAAAAACATTGACTATGATGGTGTTGTACATATAACAATATAACAATACTGACGAGAAGCCATACACATACATTTACTGTAAATATGCAAATTAAACAACAGTCTTCACAGATAATGAGCTTGGGCTCCCTGTGATAATAATATATGTATTATACATGTGATGTATTCAGTAATCACTGGCTTGATGTACATGCTAATTACGCATGCATGTTCTACTGAGTCACGCAACGAGTGACCAAACACTGTTTTCTGCACTATTTTCTGAAATAGTTCCCTAAAATCTAGTGATGTTTTTCGATTGAATTTTTGCCGTTTACTGACCCATTCTGAGCTGGTATTGTGGACTGTGGAAATTCAGTTTTAACAGGAGCCCATATTTAAATTAAATTGTGCAAGTAATAGGCTAAAACTACTTCTGTATGACGATACAAATAACCAGGAAATCACATATAATATTTCAAAATAGCTTTATTATGAAGCCCGAGTTCACGCTAGTAGAGCGTCTAGTTCCATATTTGGTAACAAAATTCCATATTTGGTAACGAAATTCCATATTTCGTAACGAAATTCCATATTTGGTAACAAAATCCCATATTTGGTATCGAAATTCCATATTTGGTGACAAAATCCCATATTTGGTATCGAAATTCCATATTTGCTAACGAAATTCCATATTTGGTAACGAAATTCCATATTTGGTAACAAAATCCCATATTTGTTGACAAAATTTCATATTTGGTGACGAAATTCCATATTTGGTAACGAAATTCCATATTTGGTGACGAAATTCCATATTTGGTAACAAAATCCCATATTTGGTATCGAAATTCCATATTTGGTGACAAAATTTCATATTTGGTGACGAAATTCCATATTTGGTAACGAAATTCCATATTTGGTAACAAAATCCCATATTTGGTAACGAAATTCCATATTTGGCAACAAAATTCCATATTTGGTGACAAAATTCCATATTTGGTATACAGGGCAGAATTCTATTTCTAGCTGATTGTTCTATAAACTGAACATATACATAACTAACCTGATAGGATGTGTCCAGGGACTCCGCAGTTGTATCGTCCGCTAGGTAACATATAGTCGCCTTGTTTTTGAAAATCGGGATGCTCGACGGGTCCACATCTAAACCTGTAGGGGTGGGTACAGTCTAGCAGGTCTTGGACGACTTCACCACCCCGACGAAGATTTCCACTGTAATATATTCTTACAACCAACTCAGGACTGGTAAACAAATTAATGGATTTTAATAGACGTCATTTCCAGTTAATATACGTCATTTCCGGTTAATAGACGTCATTTCCGGTTAATATACGTCATTTCCGGTTAATAGACGTCATTTCCGGTTAATAGACGTCATTTCCGGTTAATAGACGTCATTTCCGGTTAATAGACGTCATTTCCGGTTAATAGACGTCACCGGTCACCCCAGGTGTTTTCGTCAGCTGAATTGCAATTTTTCAATAGAATACTCTCTGCTTGATAGCACTTGGGGGCAGCATGGGGCAGTGTTTGCCTGTCATCTGAAGGGGGGAGGTTTTTTTTTGGGGGGGGGGGGGGGGAGGAGAGACACGTACAAACTAAAGGAAACAGGAGAAGTGATTACGAAGTTGTCTGCTTGCTATGACAAGGCAAAAGCACTGCAATTTCTTGATTAAATCACGAAACCCGAGTAAACGCTGGGTCAACAACCGGACATTTGAAACGACTTAGCTTCGTCACCAGGCTTCTCCGTTGCGTGAATCAACGTTTTGACGTCACTGTAGACTTTAGAAACAGTCACTACGTTTTCACGTAAGATCGCCGGAACGGGAAGAGTAGTTGAAGTGCGATCGAGTCGTTGCTCGGTCCGGAAAAGAATGAAACAAGACGAAAAGACGCGGAGGGAGTGAGGCGAGTAAGGGATTGAGAGGCGAGTAAGGGAGTGAGGCAAGTAAGGGAGTGAGGCAAGTAAGGGAGTGAGGCGAGTAGGGAGTGAGGTGAGTAAGGGAGTGAGGCAAGTAAGGGAGCTAGTGAGGCGAGTAAGGGAATGAGGTGAGTAAGGGAGTGAGGCGAGTAAGGGAGTGAGGCGAGTAAGGGAGTGAGGCGAGTAAGGGAGTGAGGCGAGTAAGGGAGTCAGGCGAGTAGGGAGTGAGGTGAGTAAGGGAGTGAGGCAAGTAAGGGAGCTAGTGAGGCGAGTAAGGGAATGAGGTGAGTAAGGGAGTGAGGCGAGTAAGGGAGTGAGGCAAGTAAGGGAGCTAGTGAGGCGAGTAAGGGAGTGAGGCGAGTAAGGGAGTGAGGCGAGTAAGGGAGTGAGGCAAGTAAGGGAGTGAGGTAAGTAAGGGAGTGAGGCGAGTAAGGGAGTGAGGCGAGTAAGGGAGTGAGGCGAGTAAGGGAGTGAGGCGAGTAAGGGAGTGAGGAGAGTAAGGGAGCTAGTGAGGCGAGTAAGGGAATGAGGTGAGTAAGGGAGTGAGGCGAGTAAGGGAGTGAGGCGAGTAAGGGAGTGAGGAGAGTAAGGGAGCTAGTGAGGCTAGTAAGGGAATGAGGTGAGTAAGGGAGTGAGGCGAGTAAGGGAGTGAGGCAAGTAAGGGAGCTAGTGAGGCGAGTAAGGGAGTGAGGCGAGTAGGGGAGTGAGGCGAGCAAGGGAGTGAGGTGAGTAAGGGAGTGAGGCGAGTAAGGGAATGAGGTGAATATGGGAGTGAGCCAAGTAAGGGAGTGAGGTGCCGGGAGTGAGGAGAGTAAGGGAGCTAGTGAGGCGAGTAAGGGAATGAGGCGAGTAAGGGAGTGAGGCGAGCAAGGGAGTGAGGCGAGCAAGGGAGTGAGGCGAGCAAGGTAGTGAGGCGAGTAAGGGAGTGAGGCAAGTAAGGGAGTGAGGAACATGGCAAGTAAGGGAGTGAGGGAGTGAGGAACATGGAACATGGAATATGGAATATGGAATATGGAATATGGAATATGGAATATGGAATATGGAATATGGAATATGGAATATGGAATATGGAATATGGAATATGGAATATGGAATATGGAATATGGAACATGGAATATGGTACATGGTGCATGGAATATGGAATATGGAATATATGGTACATGGAATATGGAATATGATCATGGAATATGGAATATGGAACATGAAATACAGATCATGTATATGGTACATGGAATATGGTACATGGAATATGGAACATGGAACATGGAACATGGAACATGAAACATGGAATAAGGAATATGGAACATGGAACAATTCTGTCAGACAAGCATGTGACATACCCAGTAGGACTGATGTGAATCATCATGTAAAGTGACAAACAATTATCGTTTAACTTGGCGTGGTAATCACGGAATGTCTTGATGGCATCTTTGGCACTGGAATACTGGAAGAACATGGCACCGCCCACGACCAACTTGGGCATCTCATGGATTTGGAACTGCATACCAGTGACGATGCTAGAATAGATGAACGAAACGAGATTGTTAGCTCAATAGAGTACCGAAGTGTGACGTCACGAAAAAAATAATGTTCGCTTTAATTATCATCAGCTTGCATGCCAAATTTGAGAGCAATCGGTTAAATAGAGGCTGAGATATGGTTAAAATCGTTAACTTTTTTGTTGCTAGTGCTGTTCGCCATCTGATCTAATCATCACTCTAGAGGGGGGATCGCTACTTTTGAAGGGATCGCTACTTTCGGGATTTGTTAGCAAGCATCAATTTTTACTGTTACTTTAGGGGGGTCGCTACTTTCTTTCGGGAGGTCGCTACTTTCGTAACTTTGTGGGAATTAATTTGTAAACTATAATCATTGACACGTTAATTAAGTCATTAATTATTATACTGTGGACCACATGTTAATATGGCAAATGAAGTAAGAGGGATGTCGTACATAATGATTGCATAGAGGTAATGGTACAGTGTATATGCCATGCTAGAGTGAAAGTGGTCGCATTGAATCAAAACTCACCCAAAATTATACCCATGTCCTTTCATTGCCCAGAATAAGTCTGGATTTTCCTCAGCGCTGACCTTAATTGCTTCTCCATTGCAAAGTACGAGGTCTGAGTGTATGTGAATAGAAGATGCACACTTCATAAGATTACTTGGCCATTAGCCACTACCAAATCGAGCAGGGGACTGGGAATGAGTTTATTAGAATTAATGTAATTACTGTGCAAAGTTTGATGTGAATTGAGTGAATTCTGACGGAATTATAAAGTTTTGTAATTGTGTTGTCCAGCCAAAATTTTACAGTGAATGTAGGGTTTGGCTGGACAACGTCAAAAATTTACAGAGTTTGTATGGGAAAATAGACATATTTGATGCCCTCTAGCATCGTCAATATTAAGCTGAAGTTCACCAAACTTTGCAGACAAGCTAAGTTTGATCTGCTCTCTCAGAAAATGATGCCCAATTTTGCTAGTTTCAAATTGAATTAGTTTTACGGACTTGGTCCCAGTCCCCTGCTCGTTTCGGCAATGGCTAATTCACTCACTGTCTGCCTTAAAGTGCTACTATGATGAAATTTTGCGGAGTTGATGTTTTTGCATTTTTAGTATCCTGGTAGTATGTTTATTAACATATCCAAAGCGTTTTTCATTACGATAAAAATAACTCCCACAAAATGTTGTACAAATTCCAAGGCCGTCATTATTCAAACTGGTTCCTGGCCGTTGACTAATTGTACAATAGAAGTGACGTCAGTTTCTCAATGTCGTTCATCGCAAGTTCGTCAAATGGCTAACTTACACGCATCAACACTGCGATTTTTTGGCGATTCTGAAGACACTGTTTGTTGTTCAAATGTTTTAATCATAATTAAACTAAAAATACAGTGCAGCGAGCCGTGCAGCGACGCGTTAGATTGAGAAACTGACGTTACAGTCTATTGTTCGCAGGAACATGATTTAGTAATGGCGGACGTATTTTTGCCTGTTTTGAGAGTCCAATATTTCACTTATTTATTCCTATATCGACTCAAAAACAACTAAAACTGCTATCTTGGAGCTTAAAAGATTATTTTACGAATAAATCATTTCTTTAGTAATGGTACAAATTTCGTCATAATAGCACTTTAAACCATGTCATGAATGGTGCAAAAGGCCTAGACACACGGTGCAACTTTTCTTGTAACATTGCGTGCAAAAGTTGCAGAAGTAGGATCGAGTGTTACTTCTGCAACTGTTGCACGCAACGTTGCATCGTGTGACACCCCAAAAAAACTTGTTGAACGCAACGTTGCAAGAAAAGTTGCACCGTGTGACTTGGCCTTTATAGTACTAATCTGATTGATAATGATGGTGATGAGGACAATGACAAACATTGTGATGATGATGATGAATGATGCTGAACCATCAATCATCTGCAGTCAAAGTTTTCCTGTAACAAGAGAGGAGGTGGAGGACTGCTTTAGACCCCAGTCCTACTCTCCTTCAGGTCAACACAGGAAGACCAAATTAACAAATGTTAAATGAGAATATGATGATAATGATGAGGATGATCCGTAATAATCATGATGACAGAGGATCGTATATTCAATGCTTTTCTCATACAATACATACATTAGTTAGTACCATATCATTCTCACCATATTCTAGCACATTGTCAGATGATAATCCATAATGCCTTGACAAAAAGCCTAACCCCCCTTGAAGGGTCATACCAGCCACGCCCAACTGGGAAAAGCTCCCAAGTGGGACCACAAAGCCCTTTTCATACAGAGCTTCATCTACGTCAGCAACTTTTGCACCTCCTTCAATTAGAGCAGTCTGGAATTTCCAAGAACACAGATATATAGTAACAACCTGAAATACCAATTGCAAAAATTCTGGCCGCTTAGTATCAATATATCAGGTGCATTATGGGTAATTAAATAATCGAAGATTTTAAAGAGTGTTAACGCCAGCAAAGTTGGTAGAAATATTTAGTATAATGTTTATTTTAGTGTTACGTTTGTTGTTTGTAAATTTTGCTTCATTTAATAGTATTAGTGATGCACCCGATATATTGATATATTGATATACGTGGCGTAATGGGCTCCTGGTCAGAATTTTTGCAAATGACTGTAACAGTACTATAAAATAGATACAGTATATAACAATAATTATCAAACTGATTAATACCCTGGGTGCCAGAGGTTTTGAGAAGTTTCACAATTTAGAGAGTAATTTTTCGTGCTAAATGTATATCGTTGAGATTTAGCAGGAAGCCCCACCACTGGTACATGTAACTGATTAACGATTCAGGAGAAATTGGGGCATGGTAGGCCACTTGCAGGTCACATGACCCCAACCCCCTTAAATCGAACAACAGTGTGGAAATGAACTCCAGAAATGAAAAGAGCAGCTCGAAATTAGCAAAAGGGTGAAGATTCAGCTCATAATGTCTGACACAGGAGAAATGACAATAAAAATAAAATCGCAAATTTTATTAGGATTCGTATGGGAAAATGTGCTGGATTGCAAGCTCTTGCCATCCAATGCATTTGCCAAACAAAATCATTTCTCCTGTCATTTCTCCTGTGTCAGACATTATGAGCTGAAACTTCGCCCTTCTACTAATTTCGAGCTGTTCTATTCATTTCTGGAGTTTATTTTGACACTGCTGTTCAATTTAAGGGGGTTGGGGACATGTGACCTCTTAGTGCAAGTCCCCTATTGGGGCTGTCAAATTGGTCACATGCAGAATCCCTTGGACCCCTCCCCTGTATATCCACCCATGTAACACTAACTTTCCATAGACATTGTAATGCATTTGTACCTTGTTGTTCTCATCAACTTTGATTCTACACATCCCTGATAAGTCTATAACAACAGCATCATCTCCTATCGCAAAGTCACTTTTGCCTTCACAATAAACACATATATCAAGCTACAAACAAAAAGAGAATATTATTTTGATCACCTTTATTAGTGCATGATGTATAGTGTAATCTGTTGTTCCAATGTAGGTCTCCAGTAGGCAAGGTCTTTGTGTAGCTGGGGGGAGGGGGGTTGTGGGGGTTGTGGGGTGGGGTGGCACCACCAAATCCCCCCCCCCCCCCCTCCCCTCCTCAAACATACTGAATTTAAAGAGTAGACCCAGAGGAAGGGGGGTCACAGGCACCCTGGAACCCCTGCCCACGCCCCTGTCTAAGGAAAATACATTGGAAGACTTGGCATGAATGAACAGCTACCATGAGATACTGAAGATGTAGCAGCTATAGTTCTTAAATGTTGACAATATTATCTCCATTTTAAAAACTGTATAGCCTATCCAATGTGCTGGAGAAAGAACATGGAATCCATTCATTACATAGAGTGATATTTGCACTAGTCTTTCATCAAAGGCAAACCAAGTAAAAAAAACAGTTTCCCAACATTTGCCTGCAGGCACAGACCAGCTAATTATGATAAATTGCTAACAATTAAAGCTTAACCCCAATATCATTCAAATGAGACACAGGGTCATGAATCCATTCATAATTTAATTATTTATAGCCATGTTGACTGTATCCATGCCATTGAATCTGTGGTTATATGACCCAGCATGGGGGTTGATCGATTGACAACTGTCAAAATAAAAGCTTTTATTATGTTATATAGTGCCTAAGTCCAAATTGTTTATTTTGGAAATCATTTCAGAATGAAGTAAATATATTGGGGTGATGGGCACATGTTATTTGAGCTTCGCATTACTGAGTTACAGAGGTTTTAAATCATCATATGCTAATTTGGTGACCTCAAAGGAGGCAATATTTGCCATAATTTATTAAGTGTTTGTCAAGTAGTACTTTCAACTAAATTAGACAAAAATTTACGGAATTATGAAATGAAACCTATAAAGAAAAGATTATGTAGTTTAAAAAAAATGTCAGTTAAATTTGTTTTTGTCAGTAATAAATACATCACTTCATTTGCATTTTGAAATTATAAATTTCATGATAAAACCTTTGGGTTTATATAATTATAAGCACTTTTATTGTTTTAGTTTCCATGCATGCATGATCATAGCATGCATGAAAGCAGAAATATAATTATTTCTTGTCACGGTTCCCTCTACTTAAACACAAAGCATCCTTGCTGCTAGTTATAGCCTGACACGCAATCTATCAACACTGGGTGGCACATATAACTCTTATGGTTTAATTGAAAGAACATTCGAGATCACCTATTCGTACAGTGTACGTGCATGCTGATGATAATAAACGTACGATAATTTATATATACAAAGCTGTATGCATGCACCTATTCATACATATATGTACCAACCATATCATATCACGCTATATATGTAGCTCTGATTTGTGTTTACAATTTGCCAAAACAAAAGTCTTGAAAGACGTCTGACAGAAACGACTAAATACTAACGGTTCAAAGAGTCATCGAGAACTAAAACTCGAGTACA